>JAXIVD010002761.1:0-54359 GCA_036785275.1 Cancer borealis
AGATAGAGAGAAGGAGGGAGGGAGGGAGAGAGGGAGAGAGATTTTTTATACAAGATCCAAGTCCTTTCCGGCTTATCACACGCCGGTATCAGAACCTGAGCTTATAAGACGTGTTGGAGGTGGGTGTGGTAAGGGTGTGGCGCGGGCTTAGGGTGGAAGGAGTGGGCGTGGCTCCTAATACTCTCTTTGGGCGTGGCTTCCTTAAATTAGTGTTCCTGTGGGCGTGGCGTTAACAAGTGGGCGTGTCAAGATATAGGAGACAACCATATTTGAACTTTGCTTTATAATTGATTGTCACTTGTTAAACTTACACTCTCGTAGCTCCTTCTCCTCCTTCGCTTCTGGTTTCATTTATTCTCTTTTCTCTCCTGGGCCCTGGCTTTCTTCTCTCCCTTCTCTCTCTCTCCCCTCCCTTCTCTCCTCTCTCCTTCCCCCTCCCCCCCTCCTCTCTGTCTGCTATCCACGCCAAGACCCTTGCAAGATAAGGCTCCGAGGCTCCGCACATAATACTTGGTCGCTGCGGGAAGCCTTTCATCATTAACGTTAATATTCCAGACAGTGTTGGTGAGGGGAGGGCAGAAAAAAAGATTACTTATTTCATACTTTCTATCTTTTTTTTTCTCCCTCTCTCTCTTATTCTCTCGTTCAAATTATCTCTCTCTCTTTCTCTCTTCATATTATCTGTTATTTTCCTCTTGAAGGCACGTAGAGTACCAGTCATTCCACCTGATTTAGCATAGTTTTTCTCATCCTCTTTTATAATCGATTAAATAGATATAATTAGGTAGTAATTAAGAAGAAGAGAATAGCAGGAAAATAAAAAAAACCGGTAATGGAAAGGAGAACCATTTAATTGGTTATTCGAATCATCTTTCATTGTTTCAGAATGACGTTATGAACCAGCAGGAGAGCTGTGGAGGCCAGACACGCGACCCGAATGTAGCACTCGAGTGAGGGAAGCCGTAGGAGCAGCAGCTGTTGTAAGTCACCTGCAGCTGTCCATCTGACCCTACCGAGGATGGCTACCTCCTCCAGTAACTCTTGTGAACAGCTCCTCCACTCTACTCCATTACTACTTGAAGGTACGTAATCTCACCTTTCTATACCTCGGAAAGGGGAATGTTTAAGTGTTGTTAGTGAGTTTAGCTACGTAATGATGGCGGTGTATTTAACTTTTCACATGTATGTTATTATATTTTAAAGGTTATCGTTATCATTATTTTTTAAGTGTGGTTTCTTCGGTGCTTGTGTTCCCTTCTATTACTGTGTGTCAGTGACTACGTGAGGTAATGTTAGGGGCCTTGCCAAATGTATCGCTAAATCAGACCAAATACCATACACACTCGCTAATACTATATACGAGAGATCAAAATTGTTTGGTAATGACGGGCTTGAGAGTAAATGTTTTATTCAATATCACATACTTACACTTCTCCAATTAACTATTTAGATTTATGCTATTAGTCCAAACCAGTCATCATCATTAGTATTTGATATAGTTTGCAATATCATTAACGACTTACACAGTGGGATTGGTAGTGATATTTGTAAGCCTTCTCTGTTCCTCTACTTATTTGGTACTGCACGTTAAGCTCAGACCTTCGTTTATAGAGTGTAATAAGTTGGTTGTTTTTGCCTTTCGCACTATTGAAATAAGACTGCTACTTCACATATATAACTTCCACACTACCACTACTTTATACAGTTATTTACATTGTTATTATCCAACAGACCCGGCTGGCACTCTTCTATCAAGACGAGCATTGTGATGTGACAAGCTAGGAGTCGATCACTGCCAAGAAACTTTACCAGAAGTGCAACAAGTCACCTATACAAGGCAAGACAAGTGTAGGAACATCACTGCCATGAGTATTGTGTGCGCCGTTAAACACCATCAGGGATACACTCTGTACAGACTTATTTGTTTGTCTTGTGTGTGAATGTAGTGAATGGGAATTGGAGTAGAGAGTTTTCAGACTCTATACACTGTTAGACTAAACACTATATTGTACAACCTTGAGCTCAACACTATCTTGTGTAGTGTTGAACCGAAGGTTGGACAAGATATTGTTTAGTCTAACAGTGTATAGAGTCTGAAAACTCTTGACTGATTCCCATGCACTACATCCACACACAAGATAAACAAATAAGTATGTACAGAGTGTATCCCTGATGGTGAATGATTACATACACACAATGCACATGACAGTACCATTTCTACACTTGACTTGCTTGGTTTGGTTACTGACAGCAGTTAGATTCCCATCTACCACCACCACGCAACATACAAAGGAGTACAAAGGAAGAACAGACAGCAACAGTCCTACTAGACCTAACGAGGCTGTCTATTTAGCTACACTACTACTACTATAATATCTACGTGATAGAGACAAAAGAACAGCAAAGTGGAAGGCTCCTCCCCACCCACCCCTCCCTCCAGCCGAAGCTGGCCGGAAGAGGAAGTGATACCATGTAGCATGAAAAAACTAACATGGAATTTGTATAGGAAAGAAATAAAAAACAAAGAGTAATCTATGCTATTAAGAAAAGAAAAAAAAAAAAAAAAAAAAAAAAAAAAAAAAAATTACGTAGTGAAATATTCGACTTGGTGAACAGATGTTAAGTGCTTATCGAGTTTTTTCTTAACTGATTCAATTGTAGTACTGTTGACAATTTGTGCTGGGAGAGAATTCCAAACATTTACGATTCTATTGAAGAAAAAGTGCTTCGCTTCGTTTGATCTAAAGCGCTTACCAATGATCTTGAAGCCATTGTTACGGGTGGAGCTTGTGAGATCGGTAGTTACATAATCGTTTGTTAATATCAAAACCATGGAAAATTTTAAAAACCTCAATTAGGTCTACTCGTAGCCTATGTTTGGATAAACTGAATAAGTTCAGCTCCTTTAGACGTTCTTCGTAAGACTTGTTTCGCAGTCTTGGGATCATTTTAGTAATTCTTTTGTATTCTCTCCAGCTTATCAATATCTTTTCTATAGTATGGTGACCAAAATTGAATGCAATATTCTAGATGAGGGCGTACGAATGCATTATATAATGTAAGGATAACTTTTTCAGACTTATAATCAAAAGTTCTACCGATGAAACCGACCAGTTTGTTAGCTTTTTTTACGTCTGAACAATGAACATGAAGGAAAGTTTATCATCTTTCTATCGTATTACCACCAACACTATCTACAACTTGTAATGTTACTACTACTGTTGCTATGAAGAATTCTCATCTCTTCTCCCTGACCAAGAACAACTACCACCATCTTCACCACCACAGCTGAGGTAATAAGTGTTGTTTGATATTTCAGGGTTTAGAGTAAATGTTCGATTCAGAATCATACTTACACTTCTCCAAGTAAGTAGTTGTTGCAACTCTATGGTTCATAAAGTTAAAATTTGTGAGGAGTCCAAACCAGTAATCATCATTAGTATTTGGCAGAGTTCACAATAGAAAGGATATATATTTTGAAAACACAGTAATCACAGGAAGAATTTTATTAGATAATTTAAATTCATTACAGCACTCATTCGAACATAATAGTGGAACAGGTAGTCACACAAGGATTTGTTACATGACAGACAATGCTGTTAGTGGGTGGAAGGAAGGACATAAGAACTTGTGGTTTACTTCCTTCCTTGTGTTACCTTTCACAGGAGTAAGCTGATCCTTGGATGGAAGGTGACGACCACCAAGGAGAGAACAGAAGCTGTGAAGGCATTCTTCTGAACACCTTACAAGATGCCCTCAAAGCTTCTCCTGTTCTCTCCTTGGTGGTCATGTCACCTTCCACCCAAGGAACAGCTTACTCCTGTAAAAGGGAACACAAGGAAGTAAGTCAACCAGAAGTTATACATATAACCAGAAGATATACAGTTATTTTACATTGTTATTCTCCAACAGGCCCGGCTGGCACTCTTCTATCAAGACAAGCACATGCAGCCTGACAAGCTGGAAGTCGATCACTGCCAAGAAACTTTACCAGGAATGCAACAAGTTGCAGGAATATCATGGGTATTATGATAGATACCCAATGCACATGACATGACATGACAGTACCATTACTACACTTGACTTGTCTGGTGATATTAGTTATTGCATTTCAGACTCCCATCTACCACCACAACAAGAGGAAGAAGGAAAGGTCATCTACACTACACTTCTGATTGGCCCCATCTGCCACACAACAGAATGAGTGAAAGGTTATATTACCACAAACACCGCTACTATACTACACTTCTGATTCCCATCTACTACTGCTGCTATGAAGAATTTCTCTTCTCTCTGGTTTCAGGACAACACCACCATCTGGAAGAACAACATTGGAGTGATGTCAATCCTTAATAAAAAAAAAAAAGCCTAAGATTATAAAATTGTATTATGACTGAAACCTACATATTACAGAGTATTATTGTCATGTAGGAGACGGCAGTGTTGAGGGACTGTTTCTAAGGCCGGGGTGCAGATGTTTTCAAGAATAATCCAGTAACTTTCATTATTGAGAGTGTTCTTAGCGTAACATTCATCGATATGACTTCATACAAAAACTTAATGCTCAGACTTGTACATCAAATTCCTTTCACATGGAACTGCATTATGTTTCTTTTCCTAGTATGTCGGTCATCCTTACCTTTGGGGAACGAACGGTCGGGTATATTCAAACGTGTGACCAAACATGATTTAAAGTTGGCTTGACGGTACACACTGGTTACATCTGTTCATGTTTTGTTCCTTAATCTCTAATATCCAAGTAACAGTGTATATATACCACCAGCTGGAGCATTTCTAGCTGATGGTATATACACCGTTACCTGGATGTTGGAGATTAAGGAGCAACATATGAAAAGATATAACCAGTGTGTACCTGCAAGCTAACTCTAAATCATGTTCAGTCACACGTTTGAACACACCTGGCCGGCCATTTCCTAAAGATACAGGATGACATACAAGGAAAAAAACAATGCAGTTACATGTGAAAGGAATTTGATGGATAACTCTGAATCACAAACATTACCGAGTCACTTTCCACGTTAAATGGCTTCATGACGTTATATATGAATGTTACGCTAAAAACAGTGAATATGAAACTTACTGGATTATTCTTGCAACATTTATTTAATCTAATGTGAAATGTAAAGTTAAATGGCTTCATGGAGTCGTATCAATTAATGTTACGTTACATTAAGGACAGTCAATATTAAAGGTACTGAATTATTCTTGCAAACTCCTTTCACCTAGTATTTCCATCTATCTGCACCTCAGCCTTAAGACAGTCACTCAACACTACTATATCAGCATCTTCACCTGGCAGAACACGGCTGACAGTCTTGTGAGTCCTTGTAGGCAGGTGGAGGAGAATACGAGGGTTGATCTTAGAGTGCTGGCAGGCAGGGAAGGTACTGAGGAATCTTCATTATCCCAGTCAATCACAATTTTCATTCAGGACCATAACTAAAATAAATCGAGTCAAATACAGCTGGCCACTTTTCTTTGGTAATACTGCCGAGTGGCCTAAGATCACCTACATACTGCCATAACACTATCCTCCACTAAGACTGCAAAGCTATATGCTCGAGGTGACTCCGCTGGCACCATGAACCTCTCTATAAGAAACCAGGCGTCACTTAAAAATCTAGCCATTCAAATCCTCCATCAAGCCTACCAGTGCAAGTTAAGGATACTAAAATATAATCCTCCTGCCTCTTCCTTGGAACTCCCTCAATGGGGTGGCCATTTGAAAACCTGTATAGATCACAGAATATCTAAAATTCTATATATTATGGTAAAAGTTTTTGAAATATTTACAGAAATTCTATGTATCAGATAAAAACCAATAACATCTGGATAAGCTTTTAACTGTAGTAGTAATGCCCAATAAAATAAGTTTCTGTAATACTTATAATATCTAACTCTTCAATACATGCGATAACTCTAAGTGTATCTATCTTATGTATTACACTTCTACTGTTTGTATAAAAGACACTAAGTTCATGTACCTCCCTCTCTTTACCCCGTCCATTGTCACTATTACCCTTACCTCTATTAATATTTAGTTTCCCTGACTGGACTGCCCAACTGCCCTCTCAAGACACTCACTAAGCTCCTGCACCCCCTTCCTACTGAAGTGTACACCATCCTTGGCATACAGCTCCTGTCTCCCATAGAACCTGCTCCACTCATCCATAAAACCCACCCCATCCTCATCAACCTCTCGTTGAGGCTAAGGGCATGTGAGAGCCACCAGCCTCTAACCCTCTGTCTAGGGAGCATCCCTGAGACTACACACTTCCTACCACTCTCCTTTATCTCCCTCAGAAGCTCCCTATACCTATCCAATAGCTCCTCTGACCTTACCCTGCCTCCATGCCCACGTGAACCACCACTAATGCTTCTTTCCCCGTCCCCTCCACTACCTTCTTGTATCTCTCTACCACGTCCTGCACTCTGGCCCCAGGAAGACAACACGTCATCCTCCTCGCCCTGTTGGCCTCACAGGTCTTATCTAAATACCCAATCCTGGAGTCACCCAGAACTAACACTTCCTGAGACCCTTCTAACCTTTCCCTGTCCTTCCTCTCCTTCCCATCTAACTTCCTCCTCACTATCGTCACCTTGGGTGTCCTGTCCCCATCTCCTGCTCTTACTTCTATCATGACCTCTTCCTCCTCCTGTGTAGCTAACAAGCCAAACTTGTTGCTACACTCTACCTCACACAAGGGAGGGCTCACCCTCCCAAAGAGACTAACTGTTGAACTTTCTATATTAAAAAGATAAAACTATAGTAAGCCTTTCAACGTCTAAACACTGGAACACAGACATTAATCATCTATCTTTCCACTAGCTAATTCCCTGCCTTCAGCCAACACACAAGAAGATAAAACTATGCTAATATAACTCCATCTCAACCCTTGAACACATACATTACCAGCAGCCAACATATAGCAGGTACTGATGTTATCTTGCCAAGCTTGACTCTGCCGTAACAGTATCTAGCGTCTCCTTAGCTTGAGGTGTGGCTTGGTGTGGCTTGCGGTAGAGCCACACTGAGTCAATACCGTTTCCTATAGTGGCAGCAGGTTTCCAAGACGGTAGTGGGAAGCTACAGGCGATGACCAAGCCGTCCGATGTTAATTCGATGATAATTTGGACTCAAGGTCGGGCATCTGTTGATAATAAGAGGAATTATTATCGAAATAAATCATTCTATCATAAAAATAGTTGATAAAATGTATGTTTTATCTCAATTTGAGGTTAATTTTACATAAACTAATATCTGATTCTATTATTTTCACCTCAATACACTCTGCTTCACTATTAAATTCTCTCATAACACCAATTCTCCTTCACACTTCCCTTGGTTCATACGCATTACACCAAACACACAGACAGACAGACAGACACACACACACACACACACCAGTCAACACTCACCATCTCCTCCACTCCAAACACCACAATATTCTTGAAGCCGTTTAGGTCAAGCCGCCACAAGTCTTGGGTTACAAAGGAGGTTGAAGAAGCCACTCCGCCCCGCCAAGCTGCCCACCGCGAGTACCACACTAACCACGGATTCAACTCCACTCCAACTCCCTTCAACTGGGCCTCACGCGCTGCTGCTACAATCTGGAATACAGGAATTACTGTATTATTTTGACTGATCTTAGAAGATGCCAAAACCACAACTTTGAGTACAGAAATTATTGTATTTTTTTTTTTACTTATAAGAATCTGAACCACAACCTGAAACACGGGAATTACTATATTATTTTCCTTATAACGTGTCAAACCATTGTTTTGGCTGAGTATCAGGAGCCAAATTGAAGGACTTTTACTGTAGTTAATTTGAATGTGTTATGGTTTTAAACATACTTGTAATAGGTAAGTAAATACTGAGGTTACATTATATAAGAGGATGAATTGAATAGCTACCTAAGCTAACCTAAGCTAAGCGCCTCAGTGGTTATTAAGTCTGACTACCAATCCGCTGGCCCGAGTTTGATCCCGGATGAAGGCAGTTGGCACACACCTCACCCAGCTGTTCATCCTCTCAGTCGAGTTGATAGATAAATAGGTACTTTGGATAACTTGGGGAAGGTGAACTGTTGAAAGTTGGATGTCACAGTGGCTCTGTGTCTCAGTGTAACGGATTAATTTCCACCACAGACTCAAAGGCCAATGTGACGGGAGATGAACACACACACACACACGCACACACCTACAGCGTGTGTCAACCCTTTACCTTACCAAGCTAACCTCATACAACATTCATCTTGGAAGACATATAGGTATTTTTCAGGGTATATTCTAGGGAAAACAGTCCATCTAATAAGTCAGAAAATACTATACCTCAGTCTGATATTAACTGTTGCTTCTAGTGATGGAAATTTAATCAGGTTATTTCACTGCTAATATCTCACTCATTACTTTACTTATCTACTTCTACTTCTACCTCACACACACACACACACACATCCTTCTTCAGCTTACAATTCTTCCGTCTCCGCTGCCAAGATCCACCAGCCGTCCTTTCCTTCCCTTGAGTCCGGTCAACACGTTCCTCACTTGCTGACTGGTGGCCGGCACGAAGGGTAAACACACCTAGGGAGAGTATGTTTATCAATACATAGTTTATAATACAGTGGAAAGCATTAATACGCTTACTGACTCAACCTTCTCCCGGCACCAATGAAAACCTGACTGACCTAACCAGATTTCAACCAGCCACAGAATCTTACCTATGTTTGACCTGTATGCATTGACCTTGTATGTAATATTGGTGTAGGTTTGGTTAGGGTCAAAATTTGCTATAAAGAGATTAGTTAAAGTGAGTGTTTACTGTAATAATACTAAACTATAAATTAACTATGATATATCAGCTTCAATTAACTTATATAAAAATAATACTCAAAAATATAACACAGAGACATTTACATTAATTGTATAGAATTCATTAAGTTAAAAAAAATCTACATTTATATCAACAAAATGTTCTTCCTTAAGTGTGTGTGTGTGTGTATTATGTTGAAGTTTCCCTGTTTCCTTACCTTCCTGAGTGCCGGGGTGACAAAGGGTGCCACAATGATGCTGAGTGCCACAGCCGCACCTCCGGTCACACCCACCAGTGCCAGGCCGATGCCACGAGAGGCCTGCCGTCTGCCATCACTACTCTCCCTGTAACACCAGACATCTAAATTGAATGGATGTAATATTATTTGGCTTCAATAATCACACACTGTATATTGCAGATTCTCTATAAGGAACCAACAATACAAGTGAATTATTACCCTTTGCCGGTTACTCACTTGAATAAAAATGAATAAAAAATAAATAAATGATATGCTTAGATTGGCTAGCAAAGGGAGGAAAGGGAGTTTAACAAAGGGAGTGGTTAGTTAGTGTTGTGGAGTAATGAAACTTTATAACTCCACTTGAAAAATCTGATGCATTTGATGAAACTTATACATGAATATTAGCTTTATTATTATTTGTAACTCCCTCCCTGACGAGGTAGTTGTCCTGTAACCCATCCTCTGTTTCAAGTCAGCCTTACACCACACCTTGGCTCCAGTCTTATACCAATATGTACAGTAGACTCATATCTTCCTGTTCCCCACTGCAGCCTATATGCCTACTAATCATCCGATTTACTCTTTTGTGACTAACTTATTGCATTCCTTAATAGTTTGAAGTGAAATCGTCATTAATACACTTAGTTTACCTATCTTTTTCATCCCCACTAACTACATCCTTCTATGCCTGGCGTACCTGCAGAAGTGAGCTGCCCCTATCATTCCTATCTACCCTTCCTCTATTGCCTAGTTCTCCAATGATAACAGAGGGTAGCCAACCAGGTGAGGAAATATAACGAGTGAACAATTCTTGACTTAACTATATAATTAACTACATCACACTACCTTCCAATCGTATTTTCATGGTATACTAATTACTATTTTTATCATTACCTAGGTTAACGTGATGTTAATTAAGGGTAATGACAGCCAGGTATAGGAAGCCGGTGGTGGTAATTAGGCAGGTAATTATCACAGACACCTCGATTAATCAATTACAAACACACACAGGTAATTACATCAACAAGACTCATGTTGTTTCCTTAAAAACTCTAGTAATATAATAATAAATAAAATAAATAATTACTTAACCAGGTGAGTAAACCATTCATTGTTTACGTGACTAATGACCACCACCACCACTACCTTCACCTCCTCACCTTATTAGTTCCTCCATTCCTGTGTTCTATTTCAGGCCAGAGTGTGTCCTTCCAGTATTCTCCAATAACAATATGTTAAATATAAAACTGGAACTACTAAACACATGGAAATATGGAAAATAAGGAAACGCCCAGCCGGCACAACCTTCTCCTACTGCTGCTTCCGCGTGACTGAGGTGTAAGCAAGGATCATTTACAGTAAATGATCCTTGGGTGTAAGGCTGTTTTCCTCAGGTTCAGGTTCAGGTGATGGTCAGCGGAATTGCCTTTGCATCGGCTCCGCCTTAACAGTTCAGGATCTTGAACGGTTGTATGCGCGTGTGTGTGTGTGTGTGTGTGTGTGTGTGTATATATATGCACTGATTAGTTCCTTATATGTCTGTCTCTTATTTTCCACATATCATATATAATTTCTTTTTTTTTTTCTATATTATTTTCTCTGAAAAGGAAAGCACCGATTATTGAACAGACATTTTCCCTGTAGGGTTGCTGTAAATCGATACATTCTTTTCTCTTTTCTTGGTATGCCGGGCACCATAGAAGGAAGTGTTCAAGGGTTTCATTATCTGCACTGCACACCTTACAGGACGTGTCTTCATTAGTGTGTCTTTTTCTGTCGTGGAATGGTAGGCAGTTTGCTCTGGCTCTATACATTATTGTGGATGATGGTCTATTATCATAACATTCTGCTTCCTTAATGTCTTTTTTCCAATGTCTATATATAGACAGGCTTGACTTATTTTCCATCTCCTCTCTCCATTTGTTGGTGTCCCAAATTCTTGTTGTTTCCTTGAGCTCTTCCTTGGTTTTTTGGGTTATATCGTTATGTGTGATGTTTATTTCTTCAAAATATTTGTTGGTGTTCTTCATCCAAGTGCTGCAGGTTCCTTCTTTTGTTTGTTCAAGGATTATCTTAAGCAAGTCGTTGTTACCAGTTGTTATTTTCCTGTAGTATTGTATTCTTCCATCTATTATCCTTCTTTTCATCAAAGATGCACCAATCTCTCCACGAAGGGTAGTCCTAGCTGCATACTTTGGCCCACACAAAATCTGTCGGTACACCCCATTCTCTATCCGTTGTAGTTTTTCAATGTCTGTTTCTGTCATGTTTATCATATTGACTCCATGCAGGATAGATGGTATTGCAACACTTTTCCAAATAGTTTTCCCAATTAAAATTTTGTTGCAACTTTTCGCTATTACTGAATAAGTGACATTGGCAAGCTTCTGGGCCTGTTTCATCATCTCTTCCTTTTGAGTCTTGAAATAGTTCCTTTTGTTATCAATGATTAACCCTAAATATTTCAATTTATCTGAGACCTTTATGCCTTCAATTTCAAGTGGCTGTTCCAGCATGTTATATGTTATGATGTTGCACTTTTTTTTGTTTATTTCAAGTCCATAGTATTTGCTTATTTGTGTCAGCAGTTTCAGGTTTTGTTCTGCTTCAGCCGTTGTGTGTGCCAGTAGCAGTGCGTCATCTGCATAGTAGAGAGCCTTGATGTTCAGGAGATAGTTTACAAAGCCTGTTCCATTTCTTTCCAGTTCGTCAATTATTAAATAGGTAATAAGCTTGAAGAGCAGTGTGGATCCCGTGCATCCTTGCCTGATGCCATTTTGTATGTTGATATTTGTCTCTGTTGTTCCTATCTTTATTGTTGTTGAGTCCTCAGTGTAGACATTGACGATGGTGGTAATTATTTTTGGGTATATCTTGTAGTGCATGAGTGCTTTAACAATGTGTTCTCTTTTAATAGAGTCAAAAGCCTTGCTGTAATCTATGGACGTTATGATGAGTGGCTTGTTGTATGTGTTGCAGTGTTCAATGCAGTACTGAAGAATGAAAATGTTGTTCTCCAGCCAGACCGCCACCTTGTTAACTATAAGGATATACACATCAATAAACATAACATGACTTAAGATAAAATCGCATCGTTATAATAGATTTTGATTCTTTTTGCTTCCTTCATACGTCATTGATAAAGATTCAAACCCTTTATTGTGGGTTGGACTTTGATTCTATTGTTGTGATTCCCCTGTGGTGTTTATACTCTTCTGACAGTTCCTGCTCTGTAATTATTATTATTATATATATGTTTTTAGAATGGTGTTTAATGTTGATTATTATTAGTTAGTGAGTTTGTTTGTAATTATTAATATCTTTAATTGTATATATGTGTATAGCAGGTTATAGTCTTATGAAATAGTGGATTGCCAGTCATACATACACGCACGCGCATACACACACATACACACACACACACACACACATACACACACACACGCACGCACATTGCACACACACACACACACACACACACACACACACACACACACACACACATACACACACACACACACACACACACACACACACACACACACACACACACACACACACACACAATACCTACATCTATAAATACACACATTTCCACTTTTCTTAAATTTTTCTTCTAATTCCCATACATATTCCATTCTATATACCTTTCTAAGCCTCTATTTCCATCTATTCTCTGTTGTCTAACTCTATATTTAAACCCTGACATTGCTATCCTCCCTTAATTTCGTCCTAACACATACGTATATTAATTAGTCTTGAAACAGTGTATTACAGAGTGAAACTACCTTTGCATTGGAACATACTTATAAATATAAACTACAGGATAAAGCTACGTACTACATGTAAAACTATTCTACCTGCCTTATTATGTTCCCCGTATATTATATCAATAGTTCATTCCTTAATCATAGTGTTAAGAAAAGGAAGAAGGATATATATAAAGGGTTTATCTACATCACACAAACTGCTACATTTTTTTTTCAATAGATTTACAACATTCAGCGCGATGGAAGGGTTAGGAGGTGTTCCCAGAAACCATTAGTGTATATGTATATATATATATATATATATATATATATATATATATATATATATATATATAACTCTAACCCTGTTTTACGCTTATTTAATGTACTGTATATATGTGTTGACTGTACCTGGGCTATATAATTAATACATAAGAGGCGACAGACACCATATTTGTGTGTACGAGTTATATAATAGACTCAATATTTAGTCATGATAATTTTTGAGTTCATGATTTAATTTGCTTGTCTATTCATATATAAAACGGAACTAAATATTTCATTTTTTCATAAAGAATGTCTATGCATCTTAAGGGAAAGTCATATAGATATATTTGATATTTTTTATTTATTTTTTTATATATGTTCTATATTACCTCCCAACCCACGTCCAAGTCTAACACCATGTGTATGTTGCAAAAGTGAATGCATACTACTGGTAATGGATCTGTCTATATCATTCTCACAACCCCTGATCAGATGCAAAATAAACATCAATATAATTACAATTAACAATGTTTTTGATGTGTGAATTATCTTGCACTAATTTATATAAATTTATTAGAGATAATACAATGACTTTTAATGGTAAAAAATTGTATATTACGATTAAAAAAGGAACCTCTTTCTTATTGAACGAAACAAAGTATTATGAACTTTAAAACTAACGTATAGAAATTTTGTAGTTTCACTTATGACTGTTCACAATATCTTATATAAGACATTATAAATACTGTGCTATATAAATGGAGATAATCATAGTCTGTATATAATCTTAAAGTTTTAATGTATTGATATGTTTTCAATATTTTTACAATTATTGACACAAAGAGATGCATTTTGTGATTCGATAATAGACGGTTAAGATATTAAACAAATATAAAACGCAGCCAATTCAGATAAATTATATACTTGAGAAATAAAGACAATTCACGTAATCAAATTTAAATTAAAGGCAATATCATAAATAATTATACATATAATTACTCGTAAAGATTATCTAAAATAAGAATCATTCATGAGAAATTAATGACAAAAGATAAATTTCTGACGAAAGATGACAACAAAAAGTGCTTCCCCCACCTAACCCCCCCCAATACCCCCCAAACCCCAGCTCAACCCCCCACCTCCCGCTCACCCCCCCACTATTGCCACTCCTCCCCGTCACCCCTCCTTACCTCCCTCTCCTCAAAACTTTGTCTGACAATTTTGTTTTACGAATATTTCTTGTATTACGCTTTGAACTTTGATTTAATTAATTGAAACATGTACAACCTAACTATACGCAACTTTTCAAACAGATTTGACAGAGAATAAATTAATATTAAGCGAGAAATAGGCTTAAAACTGACGAAGAGACGATTTCCAGGAACTTATTTTGCCTCCTGTGAGTTTATAAATGATTATATCCATGAAATTATATGTTTTTTCGAAGTTTCTTGATGATATCTATCTATGTATATGCTTAAAAGTGGTGTGCAAGGCTTAATAAAAAAAATAGATTTAGTTAAGTTACCCCCCAAAACAAAAAAATAAAACCCCTCGTAGACCACTTTCAAGCATACCATTAGATAGATGGCATCAAAAAACTTCGAAAAATCATTAAACATCATGACAATGGCGTCTAAGCTCACAGGAAGCCCTTGTCACAACCTTGCCCTACGCGGCTGTGTCTACCGCCTGTCCAGCACCGCCACCGTGTGTTAGTGTTACTTGAGAGTGGTGTTCAATGTGGTGTTAAGTAAAGCTGAAATAGACCGTGTGTGCCGACAATGTGTGGATGGATGTGTGTTGTAGGATGCGTGCGTGCGTGTGTGCGTGCGTGTGTGTGTGCGTGCGTGCGTGCGTGTGTGCGTGCGTGCGTGCGTGCGTGTGTGCGTGCGTGTGTGCGTGCGTGCGATATAAGTGTGTTTGTTTGTTGTTTTTGTTGTTGATGAGGAATCTGGACTCAGTTTTATCATTACTGTCACGGAAATGCATTGTTCAGTTTGGGACCAAAATTTGCTTCCAGAATTGAGGTCGAAATATTCTTTGTCATTTTACTATGAAAATATTACTCCTACAGTGAAAATGTATAGATACAAACTTGTTAAGCTTGATGAGCTCTATCTAAATATCTTATCAGATTTAAAATATATTGAACTGTTTAAGAAAAAAATAATGTTTTGTGTAAGTTTTGTGAAAAACACAAATGTGTCATTGTTTCAATAACCAATAGTCCGATTTAATTTCTGTAAAGCTCATAAGAACGGACGTCTCAAGTTCTATCTTTACTATTCTATACTATTATTACGTAAACTTCATACTTTTCGAGTTATTAAAAAAAACGTAATTTCGTGAAAAAAAATTCAAGGCTGACTTGACACCTTGGAAATTTCACGAAAATTTTGCCATCTCAGATTCTCATGAAAATTGTTCCCATGATGTTTTGGTTCACGATGAACACGAATCTGGACTTATTTTCATCATTACTGTAATATCACACTGTATTTCAGCCTTGATTACATAATAACATGAAGGAAATAACCATTATTGAACTTGACTGCCTGATGCTGGTCTCATAGCAGGAAAATACATAGAGATGACCTAACCTAAATCGATGCATGTATGTATGTATGTTTGTATGCATATATATGTGTATGTGTATGTATGTATGTATGTGCGTAAATTTTCATTACTGAAAAGAGAGTGCGGGTGTGTGTGTGTGTGTGTGTGTGTGTGTGTGTGTGTGTGTGTGTGTGTGTGTGTGTGTGTGTGTGTCTATAAAAGTTAGTTAGTTAGTTAATTAATTATTACTACTTCTTATTTTGACGAAAATTTCTCAGGAATTAAATGTCAATTTTTTGTTTACTTTCTTATTAAAGGTTTATTTCTATAATTTTTTGGGTGATTATATATGAAAAAAAATAAAAATGGTTTGTTATTGAGTTCAGTTTTGTTAATATGTTCATGTTTTAGTTAAATTTTATGTTCGGAAAAAATTTGTTTTAACCCAGCAGTCTCTCGTCATCTGTTTTGGTCGGCTGCTGAAATATTCCCAAACATTGTTATTTTCGTTAATTACTCTTAATTAACGCTGATTGGCGGCGTGAGGAGGTGAGGCGAGGTAATTATAATCATCAGGCAGCCATTACAGTACGTAAGAAGGGGTCATTAACGGTAATTAAGGGAGAAATAACAGTTTAATAGACAACCGGAATAACGTTGAATTATTATTATTGTTATTATTCTGTTTTTATGGTTATTTTTAAATTTATTAATTAATTTTTATGTTAGTAAGTTAGTGAATCAATGAAAATATACATAGATGCATGTATATTATCTCTCTCTCTCTCTCTTCTCTGTCCCCATATAGATGCTATTGTCATCACTGACATTGTACCGATTAAACAAAACCTGATTCGTGCCAAAATTCTAAATCAACAGCCTAGACTAGAGTTGCTCTCTCAGTGCAAGAAACTAGCCGGATCCCGTTTTTCATCAGTCTTTATTACAAGAGACCTGACCTTCAATCAGAGAACAGTGCTTAAGGCTAAAAGAGCGGGTGGTGGTGGTGGCAGTGGTGGTGCGTCCCAGGCCAGTGGTGTTCTTGGGGGTGCTGGTAATACTTTGCCAGTATCAGCTTCTGCGGTGATATCAGGTGCTGGAGTTATGAACCATGACCTGGTGGGGAGTGGTTCTCCTGTTGCCATCATATCCACCTCGTCCATTGTTGCTGGTGCTGCTGCGGATACCTCTCGTCTTTCCCTGCCCCCTTCCGACTGTACACCGGGGGGGTCGGTCAGAGAGCGGAGTGCCAACCTCCAGTTGGGAGTGTAACTTTTGATACTAAGATGCTTGTTACATTTATTGTATTTTTGTTAGTTAATGTAAATAGTTTGGTGAATAAGATGAATTTACTTCAGAATTTGTGTGTTGTTAATGGGGTTTGGGTTGTTGGTGTATGTGAAACGTGGCTTTCACATAGAGTTCAGTCTTCGGTTGTAAATATTCCAGGTTTTAATTTTTTCAGAAATGATTCACCTTCTGGTCTTGCTAAGCACGGTGTTGGTCTGTACTTAAGTACTTCACTTAAAGTTGGTCAGGTGTCTAAAGCTCACCCCAATACCTTGGCTATCTTTCTACCTGACTTCAATATTTATGTTATTGTTGTTTACAGACCTCCGAGTAATTCCCAAGTAAAAAATATAGTTATTGACATTTGTTCAGTCTTTTTGTTAGGACAAGGATGTGGTTTTAATGTTTGACTTCAACTTGTCCTCTATTGGTTGGTGTGATTTAGTTCCTGTGGCCACTTCTCCTCTCAGTCAGTTATTTTTAGATATGTTTGTTTCCTTGGGACTTACTCAGTGGGTAACATTTCCAACCTTCATCTCTTCTGGAAACATCTTAGACCTAGTTTTCACCTCTGAATATGATAGGATATCCTACGTAAGTGGTACTGAACCCCTACCTGGCTGTGGTCATGTAGGAATTTTATTGAAGTATTCTTTCTCCTCCTCCTTAATATCATCCAATGGCTGTGACAGACGTTTTGATTGGTTTCGTTGTAATTACCATAATCTGTCAAGTTACCTGTCGAGCATCGATTGGGACATAGAATTTCATGATTGTGATATTGATCAGTGTTATTCCAAATTTACTCGGATTTTATCAAATGCATTCAACACATTTGTTCCCTTGAAATTGAAATTCTCACCAAAAATTCCCTGGGCTAAAAATCTCTCTAATGACTTGCTAAATAGGAAGAAAGCTGCTTGGAGAAATTTTAAACATCTAAGAACTTTACATGGTCGGAATTCTCTACTCACATTACAGAGCTGGCTTCTTTTTAAGGAACTTAACTTACAGTACAAAAATAATATTAACCTTGCAGTGTCAAATTATGAATGTTCTCTTGTCTCAAGTGGTGACCCCAAGCGCCTTCATGGATATTTGCGACATAAGAAAGTAGAGCGTCCCACTGTGGGTCCACTCTTAGTTGATGGGTCATGGATTGATGATTGTAAAGCAATGTCTGATTGTCTGGCTGATAGCTTCTCCTCTGTGTTTGTCTCTGGTGTTCTACCTCATCCCCAGCCTCATCAAGTCTCTGGCAATCAGTTTGTATTCCAAGAATTCACTGTCAATGACGTCTTGAAAACTTTGAACAAATGAAACCTTTCACCCAGTAGTGGACCAGATGGTGTTCCACTAGCATTGTGTTTAGGAAGTGTGCTACAGTCTTGTGTTACCCTTTGTTTCTCGTATTTAAGAATAGTATTACTTCTATGAAGGCTCCCTCTATTTGGAAGACAGCCAATGTTATGCCGCTATTCAAAGGTGGTATTCATTCAAATCCGACTAACTACCGGCCCATCAGTTTGACCTCAATTTGATCCAAAACTCTTGAGAGAATAATTGCATCTCAACTTTATGAATATCTTGGTGGTCACAATTTGCTCTCTCCTTTTCAATTTGGTTTTGGTGCAGGTCTGTCTGTCTCAGATCAACTACTCTTAGCTTATGAGTATGTAAGTCAAAATGTAGACTGTGGCTGGGCAGTGGATGTACTTTATTTTGACTATAGAAAAGCATTTGACATAGTGAATCATAGAGTCCTGTTGACAAAATTATCTTCTATTGGCATCTCCAATCCTGTGCTTGGTTGGTTGAGTGACTTTCTGTGTGCTGGTACCATGAAAGTAGTTGTGCATAACTCCTCCAGTCACAGTGTCAGCGTCTCTAGTGGTGTACCTCAGGGCTCTGTTATCGCTCCTTTACTTGTCTTAATTTATATTAACCATGTAACATCTGGCCTTACCAGTAAATTTGTGTTGTTTGCAGATGATTTGAAATTATATCTTGCTTTACCTTCTGACAAATCTAGTGGCTCTGGTGAAAGTTTTCTTTTACAAAATGATGTCAGTGTGTTGCACCGAAGAAGTGAGTCCCGGGGCCTCTCCTTCTCTGTCAATAAGTGTGCCCGTATCCACTTCTCTAGACCCAGTGTAGATCTTGTCTATGGTTATTTCATAGGTGATAACCCCATTCCCAACAAACAGTCTTTTAGGGACCTCGGCATCTTAGTCGACTCCTCCTTAAAATTCCACCTGCATATCAATGAAGTATGTGGTAAGGGTAATGGAGTTGATAATTCTATCCTTAGAGGTACTGTCTGCAGGTCTCCGGAGTTTATGCTTCAGGTTTTCATTACTCACATCCGTCCTATTATTGAGTTTGGTAGTGTGTTGTGGAATACTGGTTATGTGGGGGATTTGCGTAAGCTGGAATCAGTTCAGAGAAGATGGACAAAGAAAATGGTTGGTTATGCGGGCTTTCCTTACTCAGTTAGGCTGTCCACATTGAATTTATTTTCCATCAAAGGCAGATTACTTGGTGCTGATTTGATCTTAGTTTGGAAGATCATGACCGGACTGTGTACTTGTTTATGTGATATGTTTGAGAGAGTGACTCATGGTCGTACAAAAGGTCATAGTAAAAACATATTTATGCCCCGTCATTCAACCGAAGTTAGATCGCGCTTCTTCTCAGTAAGAGTCATTGATCTCTGGAATTCTCTCCCTGAAGAAGTGATTTCAGCACAATCTGTCCAGGCCTTTAAACGTCTCCTTGCACATTGTCTTGGTCCTCGTCTCTATGAGTTTTGTTAGATATTTTCCATGGTGGTTTTGTGCTGCATCTAACATTAGCCAACCACTTCGTTGTTTGTCCTGTACTCCTCAAGACCTTCTGGTTGGATGATGCAGCAGAGACTGATCAGGGATGCAAGACCCTCATCATGGTACATCAGGGTATAAGACGTTAATTACCAATCCTAGTTTAATATGAAGTGGGGATAATAAGACTTTGTTGGAAGCTACTAGAGGCTGTCTGAGAACATTTAACATTCCTGGCTAAAGGCAACACTGCTTTGAGACTTGGTGTTGAGCTATCCATGAACAGTCGTCATTCTTCAGAAGTAGAGTCTGTACGTTAGCCAATGTACACACACAGCAAAATGTATCTGGAGAATTTTTACATCTCCTTCAACTAGTTATTAATTGTGTTTTGAAGCTTGATGTAATTATGTAGACTCCTTAATTACATCAAACTTCATTAATTACGTCATTAATTCACTTTTTGACATAAACACTGTCAATAATCTTTTTTCTATGTCAAATTTCAGTTTATTTTTTACCTAAACACTTTTTGTACACACACACACACACACACACACACACACACACACACACACACACACACACACACACACACACACACACACACACACACACGAGGAAGAGAGAAAGCAATTAAAGGATTTAGTCATAGAGGCAAAACAAAAAAACGAGGTTAACGAAGAAATATATCAGGAAGTAAGAAAAATATGTTATACCAATGTTAATGGACTGATGTCAAAAAGGGCAGAGGTTGATGAGTATCTTGAAAGAGCAAAGCCTGATGTGTTAATATTATGCAAAACTAAGTGGAAAGATGAGTGGCCATTACCAGATATTGGAAAAAATAAGTATGAGGTATGGATGAAAAACAGAGATGGTAAAGAAGGTTGTGGAGTGATGATATTGACGGAAAAAGGTGTCAAAGTGGAAAGAGTGGAAATAAGCAAGAATAAGTCAGAGGTCATAAGGGTTGTTGTAAATAATAGTAAGGGAAAATTAACGACATATGTGGGGGTTTACGTACCGCCCCTGACAAATGCTTGGTCAAGAGATGATCATGAGAGAATGTTGGAGGATACAATAAGTGAGATGGACAGGATAGTATCACAAGAAAAGAACGTACTTGTGGTGGGAGACTTTAATTGCAAGGAAATCAATTGGGAAGACAAGACTTTTCAAGGAGGAGAAAATTCATGGAGTAGTAAACTCGTAAATTGGGCTGAGGAAAACCTAATGATTCAATGGATTGACTGCGAAACGAGATTCAGGGAAGGGAAAAAGGCATCAAGATTGGATTTGCTGTTTACCAGTGATGCAGAAGCTATAGGAACAATAAATTATGAATGCCCTGTAGGCAAAAGTGATCGTGTGCTAATTGAAGTAGGTCTCAGTATAGAATCTTTAAGGACAAATGAGGAGTACAAAGTGGAAAGATATAGATATTACAAAGCAAACTTCGTAGAAATGAGGAAATACTTTGAAAGTGTAAATTGGAGTTGTTTTGAGGAAGCAGATAATGTACAGGTGAAATGGGATGAGTTTGTCAAGATATACAATATTGCAGTGGACAGGTTTGTTCCAAGAGGGAGAATAAATTTGAAAAAGGGTAAAGAATGGTACAATGTTAAGTGTGACAGGGCTAGAAAGTGCAAGGTGACTGAATGGAATAGATGGAGGAAAATAGAGACGGAAACTGCATGGAGACGTTATGTGGAAGCTAGAAATGAATGTGTAAGGATTTTGAGGACAGAAAAACAAAATTATGAGAAGGACATTATGGAAAAATGTAGGAGTGACTCAAGATTATTTTATAGACATATTAACGGAAAAATGAAGAAAAGTGAAGGTATAACTGGATTGAAGGTTGATGGAAGAAAATATGACGAGGTACAAGAAATGGCGGAGGTGATGAATGAAAGGTTTCAAACAGTATTTACCGAAGAGAGCGACTTTGACTTGACAGATGAGGAGTTGACCGGAAACCAGTTTGAGAGGAATAGAAGTAAGTCAGGAGGAAGTTATGAAATTGATGGAAAATTTGGATGTAAATAAGGCGGCTGGTCCAGATGGAATTTCAAATTGGATTCTGAAAGAATGTAGTAATGAGTTGGTGGATAAAGTTTATAGTCTGGTGAGGTTGTGGTTGATGAAGGGAAAAGTGCCAAAGGATTGGAAAAGAGCAAATATTGTACCAATTTACAAGGGTGGAAGTCGAGAGGATCCACTGAATTATAGACCAGTGTCCTTGACGAGTGTAGTAGGAAAAATATGTGAGAAGATTATTAAGAATACTTGGATGGAATATCTGGAGGGAAATGATGTGTTGACAACATGCCAGTTCGGATTCAGGAGAGGGAGGTCATGTTCCTCAAATTTGTTGTCTTTTTATTCAAGGGTCATAGATGTTGTACAAGAGAGAGAGATGGTTGGATGGATGGGGCCTACCTGGATTTGAAGAAGGCCTTTGACAAGGTACCACATAGGAGACTGTTATGGAAGATAGGGAGGTATGGAGGAATTGGAGGACGATTGTTGGAATGGATGAAGGATTATCTTCATGAGAGGGAAATGAGAACGGTAATAAGGAATAATAATTCTTCCTGGTTGAAAGTTACTAGTGGAGTACCCCAAGGGTCAGTGCTGGGACCGATCATGTTTGGTATATACGTAAATGACATGGTTGAAGGAGTCGACAGTCTTATCAACTTGTTTGCCGATGACGCCAAATTGGTGAGGAAAGTGCAGAATGTGAGAGATTGTGAGAAATTACAAGAGGACCTTGATAAGATTGGTAGATGGAGTGAAAAGTGGCAAATGGAATTCAATTTAAATAAGTGCAAAGTCATGGAATTTGGCAAAAGCAAAAGGAGAGTGAACTATAATTACAAAATGAAAAATGTTAGTTTGAAAAAGTCGAAGGAGGAGGTGGATTTGGGGGTGACTATTACGCGGAGTTTAATCCCGGATAGACATATAGATAAAATTACGGGAGAAGTGAGTAGTCTGCTAAGGAGAATCAAAATGGCTTTTTCGTACTTGGATGCCGATATGATGAGAAAACTGATTACCGCTATGATTAAACCGAGATTGGAGTATGCGGCGATTGTATGGTCCCCTCACACAAAGAAAAATATTAGAAAATTGGAGAGGGTGCAAAGGGCAGCCACCAAGATGGTGCCGGAATTGAGAGAGTTGACATATGAAGAAAGATTGAGGAAACTGGAACTTCCTACGCTTGAGAGTAGGAGAGAGAGAGGGGACTTGATAGGAGTTTATAAAATGGTGAACAACCTGGATAGAATTGATGGAGAGTTGTTAAATCTGGAGGACAGAAGTACAAGGGGACATGCAAAGAGGCTGAAGAAGGAGCGTTGTATCAGGGACATCAAGAAGTACAGTTTTCCGCACAGAGTGGTCAACACCTGGAATGAATTAAGTGGAGATATTGTAAACGCCACCAGTGTACACAGCTTTAAAGTCAAGTTGGATAAAGTAAGATATAAAGACGGGACAATATGAGATTACTCCCCTCCCGTAAACCACAACTAGGTAAATATAACTAGGTAAATATAACTAGGTAAACACAACTAGGTAAATACACACACACACACACACCTTCCTTCTTTTTTTATTTTATTTATTTCAATTTTATTTATTTATATATATATATATTTTTTTTTATTTGGTTTAAATAAAAAGAATAATTTATATTATTTATTTTAGGAAGAAGAAGAAGAGGAGGAGGAGGAGGAGGAGGAGGAAAAAGAAGAAGAGGAAGAAGACGAGGAAGAAGGAATTATTATTATTATTTTATTATTATTATTATTATATTTCTTTTTCATCATTAATTCTTCCTTCCATCCTTCCTTCCTTCCATCCATCCTTCCATCCTTCCTTTCTTCCATCCATCCTTCCATCCATCCATCCATCCATCCTTCCATCCTTCCTTCACTGTCATTGTTTCCCGGGAGCCAAATTAGTTCATATAATCAATTCAAACAAAAACAGGTTCGCTAACTCAACGGGGAACACTATTCATTATCCACGCTGGAACAAACCAGATCAGAGGCTCTTCTAGCTAAATAAGGAAGTATAAGGAAGTATACAGTGAAGTCCAGCAACATTATCATTTCTGGTATTCTCTCAAGGATAAACGCAGCAAGTGGTTTTTATGACAAGGCTCCTAGTACTAACAGGTGCCTGGCTAAAAGTAAACGTGCGTAAAATAACAATCGGTCTCATTTATTGACCTCCAGCACAGTATAATATTTGGTGATCTTAATTTACCTGTCACTAAATGGGGATGTCCTCTTACTTAACACTCCGGACACGACCTCTACGTAAACCTACTAGAAAGGTCTTTTCACCAGCACGTCCAACACCCGACTCGAGGAAATAATATTTTAGACATCATTCTTTCAACCGAACAAAGCCTCGTCAACAACGATCTCACCCAGAATATTAAAGGAGGCCAAGGATGAGCTCGTTAAGTCCATCGAGACTGGAAATTGGCAAACGTCACTCCAATCTTTAAAAAGGTAATAATTATAACCCAGGTAATTATCAGCTAATTAGTTTAACATCATTAGTAAGCAGACTGATGGAAGCGATCCTTAGAGACAGCACGCACACATACACACACACACACAGACAGACACCTTCCTATACACACACACACTCCCTACTTTTGGTCCTAAAGAACATTTGATAGCTTCTATATTAATGTAATGTAACCTAACCTAACCAAACCTAACCTAACCTAACCTAACCTAACCTAACCAAACCTTAATCTACATTGACGAGAAACAACCTTGTTCAAACCAAATTGAACTATTTTTCGAAGAGGTCTCACAGAAAACATTGAATATCTCACTAACTAACAATTTGCGACAAATGTAATGAAGTCAACCTTCTCAAAATACATCAGGTAATGCAAAAATATAACAATGAATTCTCTAGAGTGTAAAATAATACCTAAGCTGTTATTATAGGGCCTATAATGATAATTGCACTAAATGGCAGAAAGTGTGATTACTGACTTAGGTGGCCATCTAGAGAATAAGCTTTAGCATAGGACAGGTGTAAAAACTGCCACCGTCAAATAATCTGGAATAATACCATATTTTAAAATCACCCACCTGTTGCTAGATAGCGGAGTGTCACAGCCTGGCGCATATTTGTGTGTTCCTTTTCTATATGAGGCGTGACCAGGGTTAATAGCTCTTGATACTGCTCTAGATCTAGGCGTATCCACTGCCTCAAGGTTGCTGAGTCCTCTTCTCTCAGCTCTCTAACCAGTCTGTAGGCGACACTTTCCTCTCTCCTTCTTAACAGCCATTGTCCACTCCAAAGCTTCCTCTTCTTCTGTTGCAGCTGCTTTCTTTATAACGCTAGCAGCAGTACAATTTCTACGTCTGAGTCCGTGTCAGTGGCAGCGTTCATTTTGGAGCACTGAAGCAGGATGAGTGTCTTGACTGTCTTTAAGGTAGGGAATTCTGCCTTTGTTTGGATACAGTTGGTACAGTGCGGTTACATTTACAGGTTCGGGCGTTGCTGAATGATGTCTTGGCGCCGACTCGGTACTTCATCCTGTGACCGCAGCGTCCACGAAAAATTCCAGCGAGACGAGGTCAACAAATTTTGTCCTTAAACACAAACCCAAACACCCAGAAACACACCCTATCCCCTACAGGAGAAGGTTGGGAGGCGGGCTAATACCACGCTGACCCCATATACAACACTGTCCCCAAAGAAGAGTTTTCGGACCCAGTGATTCAAGATTATTTTGCCCACGGACCTTCGGAGAGTTATGTGGACAGTGCTCTGTGGTGCAGTGCTCGGGTTGTGAGGTAAAGGTTGCGAGTTTGATCTTGGGGTGTGGTGAATGCATTGCGGTATTGTTGCCGCAATGATTCACACATTGTGCCGTGCCAGGCTCTGAGGTAACCTTCCCATCACCTTTCTTCAGGGGTCCAATTTGTGTGTGTGTTTTGGCAAATTTCTTGATGTTAGTTACAGCTTGATTTTGTTGAGTTTCTTTTTGCAGTTTATATGATTCTTGCAGACAGACAGACTTGAATGTGTCTCAGTTTTGTCCTTAGTGATCGATGCTTTTCAATATTTAGTATTCGCTGCAGTCTCGTGTTGAGGGACATTCTTGTCTTCATTAGGACCCTTCTGTCTCTTGGAATGATGTGTTTGTGTGTGTGTTTGTGCGACGCATGGATGGATTTAGGTGGTACATGGCCTCTACACACTTGCTGTAATGTTTCAAGGAAGAATTGTGTCATTGCCTGTCTGTCATCCCACTGTATTGTGCTGAGTTAGGATTGAATCTTTTCACAGTCAATTTAGTCAAGGAAAAAGTCATATTCCTTAAAGGTAATGGTGCTAATTATGCTTGGCTGTGGAGGTAATTAACTTAAGTAGTCTGTACTGAATAGCTAATGACTGCTGCATCATTATTAGTGAAGAACAGAGCTAAGATGATGAGGCTCCGGGAATATCATCATTATTATCATTATTATTATTATTATTATTATTATTATTATTATTATTATTATTATTATTATTATTATTATTATTATTATTTCTCTTACAGGCCGAGTTGACGTCTTTTAGCGGAAAAATGAGACGACAAGCTGGAAAGGGAACGGAACGGAACCGAACGGAACACTTACCTGCAGGAAGAGGAACACACAAGCAACACACCTGTTCTGCCCTGCCAGTAGTAGTAGTATAATAATCTGTACCATACCAGATAACCATTTCACCCACCCAAACCCATCCCCAACACAACCTAACACACCCTATCCCCTACAGGAGAATGTTGGGAGGCGGGCTAATACCACGCTGACCCCATATACAACACTGTCCCCAAAGAAGAGTTTTCGGACCCAGTGATTCAAGATTATTTTGCCCACGGACCTTCGGAGAGTTATGTGGACAGTGCTCTGTGGTGCAGTACTCGGGTTGTGAGGTAAAGGTTGCGAGTTTGATCCAGGCTCATGGTAGCTTTTTATTATTATTATTATTATTATTATTATTATTATTTATGTGCCTTTTAATCCTTGTTCCAATACGTATAAAGTCAATAATATGTTGTTTATGTGTTTATTTTGTTTGTCTCCATTGAATATATTGTCGCTATCTTTATCATTATTATTATTATTGTCATTATTAATATTATTGTTTATATTACAGGCTGAGTTGAGATCTTAATACAAGTTTTACGGCCACAAGTTGACCAGAAGATATATTTCCTTCTAAAATCTCTTGTTTAATAATAATACTTAATTGTTTACGTAAATGACATCAAAATTACCTTTGTGTGTCTCCTGTAAAAGTAAGGATGGCATCTTGAAGACTTGTTAGGCTAACATTTATATTTTCAATGCTAATATATTCTGGCTTAGAATTAATATAGATGCAATAACAGTGTATTATTATTATTATTATTATTATTATTATTATTATTATTTAGGTGTTAGAACTCTACCTTGTAAAACTATGGCCTAGAGATGCCTTTTAATCCTTCTCTCTGCAACAAGTACATCCTATCTTAATTGTTCCTATGTTGCAATGGACTATATTGTATTATTATTATTATTATTATTATTATTATTATTATTATTATTATTTATCTTACAGGCCGAGTTGACGTCTTTCAGCAACATTTTCATTGACACAAGTTGACAAAACCTCCGGGAGAGAAGAACAAATTGCATCGCGTAAGTACTAATAATTCCTTCTAAAATCTCTTGTTGAAATGATTCTATACAACCTAACAGTCAGCTCCTAGTATTCATGTACGTATTAGCTAAGCCTTTCATGTACGTATTGACTCCTAGAATTCAAGGTAGGAGGCTCCACTCGGTTTAGTGTTCTTATGAATTCTTCCGTATTAACTTTCTTATAGTTCGCTGATTTCCTTGGTTTATAGAGAAAGGTTGGTGTCTGGGGCTGGTAACTTTGTCCCAAGGTAGCTGTTCTCTCCACCAGCTCCTGGGCCAAGACCACTTTTCCTCTGTTAATATCCAGAGTAATGGATATTGGAACACAGTCTGATCCACGTACATCTTGGTGCACGTGTAACTCCCTAATCTTATCCAAGCAAGTCAACTTACACAGACATAAATCTATTTGGAACGGCCATTATGACAGTTGTAGAGTTTAATTAGGTCTGTCAGATGCTACAATGATATTTCCAATATCTCTAATAGCTTTCGAGAGAATTAGAACCAAACCTAACCAAACCAAACCAAACCTAGCCTAACCTAACCTAACCTAACCAAACCAAACCTAACCTAACCTAACCTAACCTAACCTAACCTAACCAAACCAAACCTAATATAACTTAACCAAAAAAAAATTTATATATATTTCTGTAATCCAGCGGCATAACTGTTTGATGTGATGCGAACAAGTATCTGAGTTTGAATTTGCAAACCATTATAAAGGTAAGGAGATATCGATATAAAAATAGTATATATATTCTTTATATAAAAATATATATATTTTTTATATAAAAATAGTATATATATTCTTTATATAAAAATATATATATTTTTTATATATAAATAATATATATATATATATTTTTTATATAAAAATAGTATATATATTCTTTATATAAAAATATATATATTTTTTATATAAAAATAGTATATATATTCTTTATATAAAAATATATATTTTTTATATAAAAATAATATATATATATATTTTTTATATAAAATTAGTATATATATTCTTTATATAAAAAAAAAAAAAATTTTTTTATATATAAATAATATATATATATTTTTTATATAAAAATAGTATATATATTCTTTATATAAAAATATATATATTTTTTATATATAAATAATATATATATATTTTTTATATGAAAATAGTATATATATTCTTTATATAAAAATATATATATTTTTTATATAAAAATAGTATATATATGCTTTATATAAAAATATATATATTTTTTATATATAAATAATATATACATATATTTTTTATATAAAAATAGTATATATATTCTTTATATAAAATTTTTTTTTTTTTATATATAAATAATATATATTTTTTTTATATAAAAATAGTATATATATTCTTTATATAAAAATATATTTTTTTTTTATATATAAATAATATATATATATATATATATATATATATATATATATATATATATATATATATATATATATATAATATATATTTTTTTTTTTTTTTTTTTTTTTTTTTTTTTTATATAAAAATAGTATATATATTCTTTATATAAAAATATATATATTTTTTATATATAAATAATATATATATATTTTAAGGAAGAGTAGTAAACGGCCGTTCTTGTGAGCTATAGTATAATGACAATTGAATGTAAATAATTGAAAAAAAGTCATTTATATTTTTCTAAGAAATAGTAATAGTATAATTACTACTCTTTACGGGTTAATATTATAGTAATCATAAAATGGAGTCCAGATTCTTGTTTATCATGCCGTAGAACCTAATTAGACGAATTTTCGTGAAATTAAAAATTTGAAAAAGTGTCAAGAAATGTTCATGGGTCCCCTCCTATGAGTTTTTCTATAAATCACGTTTTATCAAATAACTCGAAAAGTATGAGGTTTACGTAAATAATTTTTATACATAAGGAAGAGTAGAAAATGGCCGTTCTTGTGAGCTATAGTATACATGGCCTCGGAGTCGGTCTGTGATTGGTGGAAAAAAAGTTATAAGGAAAATAAAAATGGGGGAGAAATTTTTTTTTTTTCATTTTTGATTCAGGGGTTGAGTGAAATAACACATTTGGTTGATATAACACGTTTTGTTGACTTTTAATGTAATTTTTTCAGCTTGCTATACATTCCTATACATGCATTGCCAATACATACATTCTATTAACACATCACTGAAAGATGTATGTTTAGGGAACCTTAATCTAACTGATAATATAAATACAAAAGTGATCACTGCTAACCTTTCCATGTACTTGGAGTTTAAAATGATACTTGTACTTACTAATATAACTTCCATAGCGATAAAACTAATAGAATCTTTTTATTTTGCAGGACTTTGTAACACCATTTCAAGTTGCATCTTGGAAACACCTCGCCAAGCAGTGTGTCTCCCTGGCTCTGATTGGAGTTATACTGACACACTCCCACCAAGAGTAACAAGGGACTGGGAGCAGCCTTGGTCACAGCCACTCAAGAACTGTGTGTCCCTGGCTCTGAGTGGAGTTATACTGACACTCTCCCACCAAGAGTAACAAGGGACTGGGAGCAGCCTTGGTCACAGCCACTCAAGAACTGTGTGTCCCTGGCTCTGATTGGAGTTATACTGACACTCTCCCACCAAGAGTAACAAGGGACTGGGAGCAGCCTTGGTCACAGCCACTCAAGAACTGTGTGTCCCTGGCTCTGAGTGGAGTTATACTGACACTCTCCCACCAAGAGTAACAAGGGACTGGGAGCAGCCTTGGTCACAGCCACTCAAGAACTGTGTGTCCCTGGCTCTGAGTGGAGTTATACTGACACTCTCCCACCAAGAGTAACAAGGGACTGGGAGCAGCCTTGGTCACAGCCACTCAAGAACTGTGTGTCCCTGGCTCTGATTGGAGTTATACTGACACACTCCCACCAAGAGTAACAAGGGACTGGGAGCAGCCTTGGTCACAGCCACTCAAGAACTGTGTGTCCCTGGCTCTGAGTGGAGTTATACTGACACTCTCCCACCAAGAGTAACAAGGGACTGGGAGCAGCCTTGGTCACAGCCACTCAAGAACTGTGTGTCCCTGGCTCTGATTGGAGTTATACTGACACACTCCCACCAAGAGTAACAAGGGACTGGGAGCAGCCTTGGTCACAGCCACTCAAGAACTGTGTGTCCCTGGCTCTGAGTGGAGTTATACTGACACTCTCCCACCAAGAGTAACAAGGGACTGGGAGCAGCCTTGGTCACAGCCACTCAAGAACTGTGTGTCCCTGGCTCTGATTGGAGTTATACTGACACACTCCCACCAAGAGTAACAAGGGACTGGGAGCAGCCTTGGTCACAGCCACTCAAGAACTGTGTGTCCCTGGCTCTGATTGGAGTTATACTGACACTCTCCCACCAAGAGTAACAAGGGACTGGGAGCAGCCTTGGTCACAGCCACTCAAGAACTGTGTGTCCCTGGCTCTGAGTGGAGTTATACTGACACTCTCCCACCAAGAGTAACAAGGGACTGGGAGCAGCCTTGGTCACAGCCACTCAAGAACTGTGTGTCCCTGGCTCTGAGTGGAATTATACTGACTCACAACATAACATAACAATTGATGAGACTACAAGAGGCCAGTTGATGACCTACACGAGGCAGTTCCTTGTCCCCCACCCTTGGAATAATCCAATATTTCACCATCCCACCTGTCATCCCTATCCATACTCTGATCCAACCGTCTTTTAAAGCTACCTATTGACTCACCACTTACTACATGTCTATCCAGCCTATTCTAACCGTTCACCACTCTGTCAGTAAACCAATATCTACCTAGGTCTGTCCTGAATCTAAGTTTTTCTACCTTGTATTCTGCAATGTCAATGATGTTATGATGTATCTCGTTATTACTGCTAATCCAGGTAGGTCTTCTCTAAATTTGGAAGTACAGTAGCACTCCACTCCCTAGAGAGGAGGAGGGCAAGAGGGGATATGATTGAGGTTTTCAAATGGGTAAAAGGAATTAATAAGGGAAACATTGATCAGGTTTCGAACTTATTAGCCAGGATAGGACGTGGAAATGGGTACAAGGTAGAAAAACTTAGATTCAGGACAGACCTAGGTAGATATTGGTTCACTAACAGAGTGGTGAATGATTGGAATAGGCTGGATAGACACGTAGTAAGTGGTGAGTCAATAGGTAGCTTTAAAAGACGGTTGGATCAGAGTATGGATAGGGATGACAGATGGGATGGCTAAATATTGGAAGGAACTGCCTCGTGTAGGTCATTAACTGGCCTCTTGCAGTCTCATCAATTGTTATGTTAATTATTTGCTGTTCATAAGGTTTTGTTAATTATCATCAATTGTTTTCTCTTATTCTTCTTCTTCCTAATATTATTTTTTATCTCTCTTTTCCTTTTTCTTTCTTTTATAATATATTTTTAGGTTCAAAAGAAAAGATAATGTTGAAATATTTTGTCATTTTTTATTGTTATTATTGACAGATACAGAGTTGGAAGGACACACACACACACACACACATATATACAAGGTGGGGGACTGTGGTGTTAACATCCTGTGGGTCTCATCCTGAGAGACTGAGAGAGAGAGAGAGAGAGAGAGAGAGAGAGAGAGACTTACATTCCCAATACTCTAATTACTACTACAGTGTGTGTGTGTGTACGTGTGTGTGTGTGTGTGTTTTGGGTCATCTGTTAATTACTTGATCAAACTATTTTTGTAATAAAATGTTAAGTATTTCCTGTATTTATGTAACCTTATTAACTGTTATTACTACTACACCCACTACTACTACTACTACTACACCCACTACTACTACTACTACTACACCCACTACTATTATACTACTACTACTACTACACCCACTACTATTACTACTACTACTGCTAATACAGCCGCTACTATTATTATACTACCACTACTACACCCACTACTATTATTATACTACTACTACTGGCAGGGCAGAACAGGTGTGTTCCGTTCCATTCCGTTCTGTTCCCAGTTCCAGTCTGTCGTCTCATCTTTCCGCTAAAAGACGTCAACTCGGCCTGTAAGAGAAATAATAATAATAATAATAATAATAATAATAATAATAATAATAATAATAATAATAATAATAATAATAATAATAATAATAATGATAATAATAATGATAATAATAATGATAATAATAATGATAATAATAATGATAATAATGATAATAATAATAATAATAATGATAATAATGATAATAATAATGATGATGATATTCCCGGAGCCTCATCATCTTAGCTCTGTTCTTCACTAATAATGATGTAGCAGTCATTAGCTACTCAGTACAGACTACCTAAAGGCCTCTTCTATTTGCGTGAATCCGTTTCAGATCACTGAATCTGGGTGGGGCTTGGCCGCGAAATCGTGTTCTATTTACCATCTTAACCCGTGATCTGTAACAGATTCCTGAATCCGTCGAATCTGATTTGGGAGGTGGGTTATAGCAGACGACACTCGTTCGCGGGTTTTTTGCACCAGCCTGAGCCAGCCTCTTCTCAGAAGTTAATATTGATATATACCTCCAATAAAACAGTGTATATATACGAGGAAGATAGTAAGCGGTAGAGAAATATTGTAGAAATGTTACTGTAGGCACAGAATTGTATAATAGTGGTGATGAATATAAAAAGCAAAGGAGATATATAACAGCAGCCTCTTCTCGGAATCTATTATTGATATATACCTCCAATAAAAACAGTGTATATATACGAGAAAGATATTAAGTGGTAGAAAAATGTTTCAGAAATACTACTGTAGGCTTAAAATTGTATAATAATGGTGATGAATACCAGAAACGAAGGAGATATAACAGCAGCCTCTAACCGGATTATTTATTTTCTTTGAATTTTGATATATACTCCCAAGAAAACAAATTACTTGTACGTGAAAGAGATTAAATGGTACAAAAGTTCTGCATAAATGTTAGTGTAGGTACAAACATATGTATAACCGTAGCATATGAATAGTTAAATAAGATATCCCCAAAGTTTATTTTGGTTAAGGGGAAGCTCTACTCTACATTGATATACACAAATGATTCTGACACTCATTACCGTCCCAAATAAATAGTTAATAAGATATCCCCATTCCCCATCTTCTCCCAATAAACATGAGGACATGTGGGAATGTAAGGTTTTTTGGCTGGGTGTAAAAGTAAAGTTTTACCCAAATCTAACCTAACCAGGAAAAGCCTATCGGCGCTACAAATTAGACATATACAAAAATAAGAGGTATTTCTTTACAACTACTGCTCCACCTCTTTATTATATATATGAAGTCTTACATACTATACATAGTGTACTCAACACATCTGTGAAGGTTTTAGGCGGTGCTTACCATTATTTACCTCGCAAAACGTCTTTGAAGTTATGTTATGTTGGTTAAGTTATGGTTAGGTTAAGGTTGTTAGGTTAGTTTGCAGTTATGTTATGGTTATGTTAAGTTAGGTTTGGTGCGGTTCAGTTAGGTTCGGTTACATAAGATTTTTACATTTTAATACCCAAACCCCGAAAAAAACTAATTTGCGAACCCTAACTTCCGGGTGATAAAATGTAAAAAATCTTGTATAATCGAACCTAACTGAACCTAACCATAACATAACCGTAACCTAACAACTTCAACATAACCATAACTTGACATAACCTAACCTAACCTAACATAACCTATCATAATTTCAAAGAAGTTTTGCGAGGTAAATAATGGTGAGCACCGCCAGAAACCTTCACAGATATGTTGAGTACACTATGTATAGTATATTTATAATAAAGAGGTGGAGCAGTATTTGTAAAGAAATAATAGGTGTAACATTGTCAAGGTTAACCTTGAGGTTCATCAGACTTGAATCTACTTTTCAAGAATCTAATGGTGTTTTCAATAACACATTTAGTTATATAAAGTTTTTTTTATTGTACAATAAGCAGGTTGGTGATAATTAGGGATGCCGCTGTCACCCTAAATGCATCAGGAAATGAAAGTTGTAACTCTCAACACTTCCTCGGAGAAGTGACTAGTGTGACGGCTGCATGGGCAGCGAGCCAGCGACTGGCCTCTCATTGTTATTGTTTTGATCCAGCGAATCCAAAACAGATTCTGCTGTTCTATTTGCACCCAATTAATCCAAAACAGATTCGGATTCAGAGCTGAATCCGAAGTAGATTATTGAGAACAAATAAAAGAGGCCTTTAGCTGTTCTTCACTAATAATGATGTAGCAGCCATTAGCTACTCAGTACAGACTACCTATAAGAAAGGAAAACTTAATTACCTCCACAGCCAAGCATAATTAGCACCATTACCTTTAAGGAATATGACTTTTTCAGTGACTAAATTGACTGTGAAAAGATTCAATCCTAACTCAGCACAATACAGTGGGATGACAGACAGGCAATGACACAATTCTTCCTTGAAACATTACAGCAAGTGTGTAGAGGCCATGTACCACCTAAATCCATCCATGCGTCGCACAAACACACACACAAAAACATCATTCCAAGAGACAGAAGGGTCCTAATGAAGACAAGAATGTCCCTCAACACGAGACTGCAGCGAACACTAAATATTGAAAAGCATCGATCACTAAGGACAAAACTGAGACACATTCAAGTCTGTCTGTCTGCAAGAATCATATAAACTGCAAAAAGAAACTCAACAAAATCAAGCTGTAACTAACATCAAGAAATTTGCCAAAACACACACACAAATTGGACCCCTGAAGAAAGGTGATGGGAAGGTTACCTCAGAGCCTGGCACGGCACAATGTGTGAATCATTGCGGCAACAATACCGCAATGCATTCACCACACCCCAAGATCTCAACCACCGCCGGAAGGAACAGCTACCCAGCCCAGCCAATCTGACAGCTGCGGCCAAACTCAGCAGCTGGACCTGTTAGTCTGCCTGCCATTGTTCTCATAAAATGTTGTGATGCGTTACCATTCCCCATCTACCTGCTTTGGCAAAAATCATTGGACACAGGTGTGATTCCAAAAATATTCAAACAGGCCATCACCTCTCCTATCTTCAAAGGTGGAGATAAAACACAAAGAGGCTGGGCCTGTACTCCCAGCATGAAGAAGGGACAGGTACCGAGCCATCTACGTCTGGAAGGTAATGGAAAAAATGGTGCCTGACCCCAACAATCTGTGTGGTGAAGCATCCCAAGCCAGTGACCGCAATGGATGTAAGTGTGTGAGGAGAGCCCTGCCGTCACACACTTCCAGTAAAGTCAAGACCCTCCTGGCTGCCAGTCTGAGTCATGCTCCACCAACAACATTCAATGCTCTCTCTAAGGAAGTAAGAGGCAGCAGCGGGTGCAGTGTGGAAAAATTCAAGGCGCCGCTATTCCCCTGAGTGTTGGGTGTGGACGCAGCAGAGACCTGATTTGTCAAGGTGGAAACTTTGTCAGATAGTGTCTGAACAGAAATACACAATGCCTGAACAGTTTTGTGCAAGTGCCTCAGGGCAGGGCTGTTACCACCATTATCCAGTGCAAACAAAAAGCAAGGCGTCACCACCATCCTTTAGTGATGGAATGATTGAGTGAGGCAACCCCATGCAAAGAGGAGAGTCATGCAACCACAAGGAGCACATATCACAGCCTATACAGTCATCACCCGTGAAGCCACCACACACTCCACAACATTTGTCATCATCATTAACATAGGTGTCAGCTGTACTCGTATTAGTATTACCACCAACACTACAATTATCGTCTTACTGTTGGTGCTCCCTCCTCTTCCTCTTCCTGCACCAGCTCCACGCCCACGCCCACGCCCACCACGTCCGCGGGTCATGTCGGGTAACAGATGTTTAGTGTTAAGTCACAACCGTTGGTATTTCTAACTGACAAGCCCCAGACAGTTAAGCAGGCAAGGCAAGGCAAGGCAAGGCAAGGCAAGGCAAGGTAAGGCAAGGCAAGGCCAGGTAAGGCCAGGCAAGGCAAGGCAAGGCAAGGCAAGGTAAGGCAAGGCAAGGCAAGACAAGGCAAGGCAAGGCCAGGTAAGGCAAGGCCAGGTAAGGCCAGGCAAGGCAAGGCAAGGCAAGGCCAAGCAAGGTAAGGCCAGGCAAGGCAAGGCAAGGCAAGGCAAAGCAAGGCAAGGCCAGGCCAGGCAAGGCCAGGCCAGGCCAGGCCAGGCCAGGCAAAGCAAGGCAAGGCAAGGCCAGGCAAGGTAAGGCCAGGCAAGGCAAGGCAAGGCCAGGCAAGGCAAGGCAAAGCAAGGCAAGGCAAAGCAAGGCAAGGCAAGGCCAGGCCAGGCAAGGTAAGGCCAGGCAAGACAAGGCCAGGCCAGGCCAGGCCAGGCCAGGCAAGACAAGGCAAGGCAAGGCAAGGCCAGGCAAGGCCAGGCAAGGTAAGGCCAGGCAAGACAAGGCCAGGCCAGGCCAGGCCAGGCCAGGCAAGGCCAGGCAAGGCCAGGCAAGGCCAGGCCAGGCAAGACAAGGCAAGGCAAGGCCAGGCCAGGCAAGGCAAGGCCAGGCAAGACAAGGCCAGGCCAGGCAAGGCAAGGCCAAGCCAGGTTCACACAAAGCAGGACCGCCAGTAACTTGTATAAATAATAACACCAGCAGGACGAGAGAATAGGAGCAAAACAATGCAATGGACTTCCTACACAGGGACACCAAAACTACAAGCAGCGCTGGACCTAAACGACTGTGAGGCATGACTCTCTAAACTTCAAACAAGAATACCAAAATACACAGAAAAACGCACACACACACATACATACACCCTTTAACTACGCCCACCATCCATTTCACCGCCCACAGCCACGCTCACCTTCACGTCCATTCCCTTACCATTAAAATAGGTCCTCGCAGGTCTCCTGGTGAAGGTAAAAGGGGCGTATCCACCCTTAGGAAGCAAGTCCTGTGTCGGCCAGCGAAGCGGCCATATTAACTCCGGCCTGAACTGAGAGTAAACTTGGACTGAGTGTTTAAATTATATAAAAACTTAGTTAGCAGTGTTAATTCATGTGTTTATTAATGTTTTAAATTCTATTTTACTTATTTTAATCATTTGTTTGAGTGTGCGTGATGTATTTATTGTTTTGAGTTATGAATTAAAAAAGGCCGAGATAAACCAAAATAAACTATGTCAAAAATCATATATAAAAACTAACTTGTACATAAAAAACACATTATTAGATAACATAACATCTATTTATACACAAAACAAGTATATAGAAGTAAACATATTAATAGTTTTAAGTCAAATTTTGGTCCGAGATGTGAATTGAATCGAACTCAACAATAAGAACATTTAGCCAAATATCTTTTTAGGTAAATTATTCACGGTAAACTGAAATTAACTTAGATTAAGAGATCAAACTTTGATTATAACTTATAATAGAAGGTTACACTTGGATTTGAACTGGTATTAGGGAGTTAAATTGGATTTTAACCAAGTTTGCCGGTAAACTATGACTAAGTGTTTAAATTATATAAAAACTGAGTTAATAGTAGTGGTAAATAGTGTGGTGATAGTGGGAATGGTCTAGGATGCATTGGAATAGTAGTAGTAATAGTAATCGTAGTAGTATATATTCATAATAGTTTGTGTATCATAAAAAAAAAAAAAAATTCATTCTACCAATTAACTATCGCAAAAGAAAAATAGTTTAATCAAAAATAGTAATAGTAGTAATAATAGTAATAGTAATAGTTTCACGTACCAGAAATCTGCTGAAATAGTAAATTTTTGAATCTGAAGATGAGCACAGGTAGAGTCCATGTCCATGGTGGGTGAAGCAGAAGGTGCGGGCGATTCTGAAATAGTAATACTAATAGTAGTAATAGTAGTAGTATGGATAGTAGTAGTGTTGGGTGTTGAATAATAGGTTAATAGTAGTAGTAAATAGTGTGGTGATAGTAATAGTAGTCTGGGATGGTTTGTAATAGTAGTATTGGTAATAGTATTTGTAATAATAGTAATATAATATAATTAATTCAAATTTTCTTCATTAATATTTAAGTTTAATGATAGCAATTAAGCTTTTTGTTCCCTATCAAAGCTTATAATTAAGTTTAAATTTCTAAAAAAAAAAAAAAAAAAAGGGAAAATATGTTTATAATGAAAAAAATTTAAGCTTATGAAAAGATAATTATTTTTATTTTTATTGAATTTTTATTGAATTTATATCAATGTATTTATTTATTTTATTATTTATTATTACTTTTTATTATTTTTTATTTATTTTATTGAAGATTTACATTAATTATATAAAAAAAAAATTCAACTTGATTTATTGAAAATTTTTTAATTCAAAATAAACATTATTAAGCTTTTTTTTAGGCACGAAATTAAGCTTATTTAGAGAAAAAGGATGAAATTTAATGTAATTTAAGTTTATTTCAGGCTTATAGAAAGAAATTCAAGTTTATTTAAGGCTTATATAAAGAAAATTAAGCTTATTTAGAGTAAAAAGCTTAAAATTATAAGTTATTTAAGCTTATTTCAGGCTTATAGAAAAGAATGTAAGCTTATTTAGACGACTTCAAGCTTATTTTTAGATCATTCAAGCTTATTTAAGGCTTATATCAAGAAAATTAAGCTTATTTAGAACAAAAAGGATTAAATTGATGTTACTTAAGCTTATTTCAGGCTTAGTAGTAGAAATAGTAGAAATAGTAGTAATAATAATAATAATAATAATAGTAATAACAATAATAGTAGTAGAAGTAGTTAGAGTAGCAGTAGTAGTAGTAGCAGTAGTAGTAGTAGTAGTAGTAGTAGTAGTAGTAGTAGTAGCAGCAGTAGTAGTAGTAGTAATAATAATAATAGTATAATAATAATAGCAGTAGTAGTAGTAGTAATAGTAATAGTAGTAGTAGTAGTAGTAGTAGTAGTAGTAGTAGTAGTAGTAGTAGTAGCAGTAGTAATAGTAATAGAAACATCAATAGTAATAGTAGTAGTAGTAATAGTAATAGTAGTAGCTATAATAGTAAAAATAAATAAATAAATAAATAAATAAAAATAAAACGAATCAAATAAACAATAATAATAATAATAATAATAATAATAATAATCATAATTAAGCCATAATTAACCCACCTCCTAACATTCTTAATTACTAGATAATTAACATATATAATTAAACATCCTTCTAATATCCTACACAGAGATCCTTTACCCATGCAAAGGACTCTATTAGAATCAATAATAATAATAATAATAATAAAAAAATATATTAATAGTTTCGCTAATAGCCCCATAATTAGTGGCGATAATGACGTGTCCTTTTGATGGTATATACTAGGGTCATTAAGGTATATTTCTAGTACCTTAGGATATCTGTAAGTCCGTTAATTAGGGGTAATTAGGCGATAATGAGGGGTAGATACAGGATTATATAGTAAAAATATCATTAGTTTTGTTAATAGCAGAATAATTAGTGGCGATAATGACGTGTCCTTTTGATGGTATATACTAGGGTCATTAAGGTATATTTCTAGTACCTTAGGATATCTGTAAGTCCGTTAATTAGGGGTAATTAGGCGATAATGAGGGGTAGATACAGGATTATATAGTAAAAATATCATTAGTTTTGTTAATAGCAGAATAATTAGTGGCGATAATGACGTGTCCTTTTCATGGTATATACTAGGGTCATTAAGGTATATTTCTAATAACCTAGGATACCTGTAAGTCCGCTAATTATGGGTAATTAGGCGATAATGAAGGATAGATACAGGAATATACGGTCAAAATATTAATAGTTTTGTTAATAGCTGAGTAATTAGTGACGATAATGACGTGTCCTTTTGATGGTATATACTAGGGTCATTAAGGTATATTTCTAGTACTGCAGACTACATGTAACTCCGTTAATTAGGGGTAATTAGCGATAATGGACGTTGCAGGCATGGTCAAAATTGACAAATATATGAAATATCGTTAATAACTGAGTAATTAGTGGATGTAATTAAGTGTCCTTTTGATAGTATACACTAGGGTCATTAAGGCACATTTTTAGTACCCTGGGATGCATGTAAGTCCGTTAATTAGGGGTAATTAAGCGATAATAGACGACGGATGTATAGCAATATATAACAAAAATATTAATGATTTTGTTAATATCTCCGTAATTAGTGAAGATAATGACATGACCTTTTAATACCATACACTAAGGTCATTAAGGCACATTTCTAGTACTATAGGATACCGTTAATTAGGGGTAATTAAGCTATAATTACCTTGGCTATCTGGAACGCCTCTGCTTGTAATGTCTCTATGACTTGAATTTCCTCGACCTTAGGCGGTTGTACAGACGACCTTAACCCATCCAGTAATGTCTTGGTAATCCTCTTCATTATGACTCCTAATTAGCGTTAATTACATGTTATTAAGAGGTAAAGGGAAGAGGAATAGGGGCGTCTCCAGGAGCGGCGAGACATACATCCACCCATTAACACTGCCAATGCGACACTGGCTGTCAATGTCATGCGCGCGCTTTATGACGTCAACTGTCATGGCGGACATTTTGGCGTTTATATATTCATTAATTTTGGTTTATTAAAGGTTTTGGAAAGTGTTTATGGTGTTTAAATGGTGTTAATTAATTTATTATTTTGTTTTTTGGTTATAAATATGTTGGTGGAAGACGAGATGTAATTTTAGCGGCTGTCAATTTTTTTTTTTTTTTTTTTTTGGTTATTATAAAAGGTTTTGTTATATAAGAATAATATTAAATCATTTATTATTTTGTTATGAATATATATTATCGTCTGTTATTTCTGTTTATCTGTTTATCTGTTATGCTGTTCATTCGTTCGTCTGTTACACACACACACACACACACACACACACACACACACATACATACACACACATGTACGTAATGATGAAAATAAGTCTATATTCGTCTTCATTTTAACCCAAAACATCATTGTAATAATTTTCATGAGATTCGCAAGTGTCGAAAATTTTCATTAAATTTCCCAGTGTACACCCTTGAAATTTTTGAGATCAATCTTATATTTTGAAATAACTCGAAATATTTGAGTTTTACGTCAAAAATGTATAGAATATAAAATAAAGAAAATGAAAAACCCGTTCTAATGAGCTATAGTGAAATGAAATCGGACTGTAATTATAGATGTAGGAGTAGAAAGTGTTATACATTCATATCTCATATTATTTCAATTTTCTTCATAAATATTCGAGTTATTAGAAATCTGAAGACAGTGTGTGATAGACATTAACAAACTCTATAACTTGACTTCTATATAACTTAACTCTAAAACCAATACTAACTTAGTAAAATAAGAATAACTATATTCAACCCCAATTCTGGTCTAATTTACGGGCCAATAAATTAAAAATTGTCAATATTATAGTAATGACAAAACTAATTACATATTCGTAATCAGCATGACCAAGAACCTTCAAATAACTTAATTATACTAATAATAATCATCATTTTGCTGCTAATTAAGAACATAAGAATTGATGAGACTGCAATTAAGAGGCTATTTAATGACCTACACGAGGCAATTTAGGTAGGATAATTATCTTTGTATGGTAAATTATCTTTGAATCATCTTGGTCATTCTCTCTCTCTCTCTCTCTCTCTCTCTCTCTCTCTCTCTCTCTCTCTCTCTCTCTCTCTCTCTCTCTCTCTCTCTCTCTCTCTCTCTCTCTCTCTCTCTCTCTCTCTCTCTCTCTCTCTCTCTCTCTCTCTCTCTCTCTCTCTCTCTCTCTCTCTCTCTCTCTCTCTCTCAAGGGGACCAAATTAAGCTCCACAATCTAAATGAGGTATAATCAACGCTAATTACAACCTCAGAACTCCTTATAATAATTAAAAAAAAATAATAATAATAATAACCTAACCAAATAAATTAAACACAGTATAAATAAATGAATTAACCTGAAAACAACTTAGAAATAACTGAATAAATAATAATAATAATAATAATAATAATAATAATCTTGGGCGCCAACCTCGGACCGAGACCAATGTTTATATCCATTAGTGTCTGCAAATAATCTCTCTCTCTCCCTCTCCCTCCACTCTCTCGTTACTTGGAGGTAAATGGAGTTAACGAAGAGACGGAGAGAAAACTAGGAGGAGGAGGAATAAACGGGAGAGAGAAAATGGCCGCTAAATAAAGATAGAGAGAGAGAAAATAATATTAATGTGAGTATGTATGTATATTTTTGTATATATGTTATGTACGTTTTAGTGTCGGTGTATGTACGTTTTTTGATGTGTGTGTATTATTACGTACACACAGCGGAGGCGTACCTAAGAGGACGAAAGAAGAAGAAGAAGAAGAGGAAATAGTTATATACACATACTACTATTACTATCCTACCATCACCACCACCACCACCACCACCACCACTACCACTACTATCCTAACACTACCACCACCACCACCACTACTACTACTACTTCTACTACTATTACTATCCTATCACCATCACCATCACCACCACCACCACTACTATTACTACTATTCTAACACCACTACCACCACCACCACCACTACTACTATCCCACCACCACCACCACAACCAGCACCACCACTACTACTATTATTAACCTACTATTCCACACCCAACACTACCACTACTACTACTACTACTACTACTATCCCACCACCACCACCACCATGGGCTCTGTACTATCCTCATTCTTCCAGTCAGGCAGCGCACTATTAACAGCACATAATAGTAGGAGTGTGTCGGATAGTACCAAGCGAACTATCCGGATAGTATTTGATGCCCTCCGAGCCAACCCGAGAGTGACCGTGCAGAGGCTGGAAGGACTACTATCTACTATCCCAAGGGTGAGAAATAGTACGGATAGTAATGGTAATAGTAATGGGTCAAAATAGTCATTAGTGGATAATTATGGTCATTAGTGAGTTAATTACATGTATTAATTAACAGAAAAAGATGATTATTATTACTATTATGATTACTATTAGGCAGAAAATGATTACTATTACTATTAGGATTACTATTAGGATTACTATTATTACTATTATCAAAAATCCTTCACCCTCTCCTATAATAACCAAAAATCCTAATATCCTATCACCGAAAATCCTTCACTAGATTATCCAAAAAACAAAAAATCGCCCAAAATCACCAAAAATCGCCCAAAATCACAAAAATCGCCCAAAATCCTTCACCAGAATATCCTATCACCAAAAATCCTTCACCCTCTCCTATAATAACCAAAAATCTTAATATCCTATCACCAAAAATCCTTCACTAGAATATCCAAAAAACAAAAATCCTTCACTAGATTATCCAAAAACCAAAAATCGCCCAAAACCACAAAAAATCGCCCAAAACCACAAAAAGTCGCCAAAAATCCTTCACCAGGCTCTCCTATACTAACCAAAAATCCTTCTCCCATCGTACAGAACGAGAGTATCCTTCACGTGACCAATGAGGAAGGATATAATTTAGTACAAAAAGCAGTAGGCCTAAATAATATAGGCCTAGCCAGATGGTGTTTGAATTCAAGATTTATGGATGTAAACAGAGGCCTATGTTCACTGCCTTTACACGTGGCCTGCATCAGAGGGTGAGTATGATAGTCAAATAGTAATGATAGTAATAGTAGTAGTCTAGTAATAGTAATATGTGGTTTAAGTAAGGTTAGGTTAGGTTTAAGTTAGGTTAGGTTAGATTAGGTTAGGTTTAGGTTAAGTTAGGTTAGTTTAAGATAGTTTAGGATAGTAAAATAGTAGGATAGTAATAGTAGAATAGTCTAGTAATAGTCTAGTAATAGTAATATGTGGTTTAAGTAAGGTTAGGTTAGGTTTAGGTAAAGTTAGGTTAGTTTAGGATAGTAAAATAGTAATAATAGTAATAGTAGAATAGTCTAGTAATAGTAATATGTGGTTTAAGTAAGGTTAGGTTAGGTTTAGGTAAAGTTAGGTTAGGTTAGGTTTAGGTTAGGTAAAGTTAGATTAGGTTAGGTTAGGTTAGGTTTAGGTTAAGTTAGGTTAGTTTTAGATAGTTTAGGATAGTAGAATAGTAATAATAGTAATAGTAGAACAGTCTAGTAATAGTAATATGTGGTTTAAATAAGGTTAGGTTAGGTTTAGGTTAAGTTAGGTTAGTTTTAGATAGTTTAGGATAGTAGAATAGTAATAATAGTAATAGTAGAACAGTCTAGTAATAGTAATATGTGGTTTAAATAAGGTTAGGTTAGGTTTAGGTTAAGTTAGGTTAGTTTTAGATAGTTTAGGATAGTAGAATAGTAATAATAGTAATAGTAGAATAGTCTAGTAATAGTAGAATAGTAATAATAGTAATAGTAGAATAGTCTAGTAATAGTAGAATAGTAATATGTTGTTTGGGTTAGTATAAGATCGTTTGGAAATAATTAATAATAGTTTTAAAATAGTATATGATAGTTCAGAATAGTCTAGTAATAGTATAATAGTCTAGAAATAGTATATAATAGTTATGAAAATTAATAAGATCTGAATATTTTATGATTTATTACTATTACTATTACTACTACTACTACTACTACTACTACTACTACTACTACTACTATTTTCCATCCTAGACTACTACTACTATCAGCACACTATTTACCACTACTATTAATCTACTATTAGACACCCAACACCACTACTATCCGTACTACTACTATCCGTACTATTACTATTACAGCTTCGAGGAGTGCGTCGAACTATTACTGAAGGCAGGCGCACGTACGGACATTGAGGCGAGGATGTGTTGGCCCGGACCACATAACCAAAATTGTGAACAGAGAGGAGGGACGACGTGTGAGTAGGATAGTAATAGTAGAATAGTCTAGAAATAGTACAAAATAGTTATTATTATCATTACTACTATTTTCCATCCCAGACTATTCTAACTATCACTACTATTTTTACTACTACTATTATACCACTATTCCACACCCAATACCACTACTATCTATACTACTACTATTACTATTACTACTACTATTACTACTAACCATCCCAGACTATTCTAACTATCACTATTATTTTTACTACTACTATTATACCACTATTCCACACCCAATACCACTACTATCTATACTACTACTATTACTATTACTACTACTATTACTACTATCCATCCCAGACTATTCTAACTATCACTATTATTTTTACTACTACTATTATACCACTATTCAACACCCAATACCACTACTATCTATACTACTACTATTACTACTATTACTATTATTACTACTACTATCCATCCCAGACTATTCTAACTATTACTATTATTTTTACTACTACTATTATACCACTATTCAACACCCAATACCACTACTATCTATACTACTACTATTACTACTATTACTATTATTACTACTACTATCCATCCCAGACTATTCTAACTATTACTATTATTTTTACTACTATTATTATACCACTATTCAACACCCAATACCACTACTATCTATACTACTACTATTACTATTATTACTATTATTACTATTTCAGGCTCTGAGGTTCCTGGCAACGATAGGTCAAGTGATAAGCTGCAAAATTTTATTCATTATTTATATTTATTCATTATTATTATTATTATTATTATTATTATTATTTTATTTTATTTTCTTATTTATTTATTTATTTATTGTTTCAGAAAAATATATTAAATTCAATAATTATATAAATTTACTACCACCACCACCACTACTACTACTACTACTACTATAACTATTACTACTATAACACATACTACACTACTAATACTATCACCACCATTTCTACTGATACTATTAACCTACTATTCCACACCCAACACTACTACTATTCACACTACTACTACTATTGGTACTATTATTACTATTACTATTCCAGGTAGACATCTTGGAGCTCCTAACACAGCAGGGAGACGACCATTGGTTACCATGGCAACAGAAGAAACCATTGTTACATATAGCTTGTGAGAGAGGCGCGTGGCAATGCGTCAAATATCTAGTTTTGGAAAGGTAAGATGTCGTTACGTCTATACGATTTGTCGGTCACTCGTAGGGTTTGCGGCGTTTATATTTATAGGGAAGGTGTGTTAATGTTTATTGTGTTTATATATTGATTTGTGTTTTATTTTGATTCTTGGTTTAAATGATATAATGAAAAATGTGGGGTTATATATTTTTTTATTTACTTTATTCTATGTCGAGTTGACGTTACGTTTATACGATTTGCTGGTCAGCCGTTGGGTTTGCGGCGTTTATATTTATAGGGAAGGTGTGTTAATGTTTATTGTGTTTATATATTGATTTGTGTTTTATTTTGATTAACCGTTTGGATATAATAAGCATATATATGTTTTATTGTATAATATTTCTTCCTGGTTTTATGTCTCGGTTGATCAAATTGACTCATTCTTTTTCATTTTCTCACTTTCTGACCCAACCAATCACTTTCTCCTTCTTATACAACCAAGATCAATCCTTTATCTACCACACCACCACAATTCAACCACGTAACCACACCCAATTAACCACAATCCTCACAGATACAACAACATTACCCCAAAACACGACTAAAATTTCTTGACCCGAGACAAAAACACATCATATTCTTTTTAATTTTCTCACTTTCTGACCCAACCAATCACTTTCTCCTTTTTACACAACTAAGACCAACCCTTTCCCTACCACACCACAAAAATTCAACCACGTAACCACACCCAATTAACCACAATCATTCCAGATCCGACGAAATCAACCAGTGTTACGACGAGTACTACCCGATACACCAAGCCTCTCTCCACCAAACCTGATTCCTTGAGCTTTTAATACAATGTGGAGCCGATACAAGCGCTAAGACCTGTACCCAGCAGATGACTGTCCTCCATGTTGTTTTCTTGCTTGGTAAAAAGGGTGCGGAGGATACCTTAGAGACAGTGAAGGTCTTAATGGCTAATGGTTTAAAAGAACATGTCAATACCGTGGATTCTTTAGGTAATACGTCCCTTCACGCGCTTATTGTGAGGTGAGTATAAGTATAAGTGACGCGAACTGTTGTTGTTGTTGTTGTTATTATTTCTGAAACGTATTTATTTCATGTAATTATTTGTTCCTAACTTACTTTAGCGTTCCTAACTTATTGTAAGGTTAGTATAAATGACGCGAACTGTTGTTGTTGTTATTGTTATTATTATTATTTATTTTTTATGATTATATTGTATTTATTTTTTGTTTTTTCATTATAATTATGATGAAATATTCTTATAATTATATATATTTATTTTTTTGGTTTATATAAATATTTATGAATGTCAAAAAACTATTATTATTTTCAGATTATTAATTATATTCATTATTTTGAATTATTTCCTAAAAATCTTTATATAAACACCGCCGAAAACACGCCGAAAATCAAATATTCTGAAATTATTCCTATGTTCCTAACACTATCTAACGTTCCTAACACCTTCTACATCTACTAACACCTTTTAAAACCTTCCTAACTCAGCCTAACCTTAACTTGCTCAGAAACCTTCCTAACTTATCGTAAAATAACCTAAACTAATCTAAACCTAACCTAACACTATCTAACACGTTCCTAACACCTTCTATTACCTTCCTAACAGGTATGCACTGGAAGAGGCTCGCTATGGCTATGACCAAGAGCCGCCGCCTTGGAATAAATGGGACATTTTATTAATAGTTAGATTCTTGCTGCAAAATGGTGCGTCTCCATCCATCAACCAGCCTGGAAATAGTGCGCTAGCCTGCGTACTTCGACAGGTAAATAGTAGTAGTAATAGTAATAGTAGGATAGTGTGGGTGATATATGATGTGTATTGACTATTTAGCTATACTTGTGTTGAGTTTTGTGTTTGTTGGTCTGGCTGTTTGATCAGAATTTTGAATTTTGTGGTGATATTTAAAATTGTTGTTAGTCTCCCACCCTCTCTCGTATTTTTTCATTTTCTCTCTCTCTCACTTTACCTACAATGTTCTCTTTAATATATAAGTTAGAGCTATCTTTAATCTAACACCCCACCAAAAATTAATCATATAGGCCTAGCCATTTATTCAGAATTTTGACTTTTCTAACAACATTCAAAATTATCACCACTCTCCCACCCTCAAAAAGAATAAAGTTATCTTACATTATCTCATTTTCTCACTTTCTCACAACACCTACAGCATTTTCCTTCATATACCAATTAGAGCTATCTTTAATCTACCCCCCCCACCAAAAATCACCCCCCCACCCCCAGCCAATCAGCTACAATCTTGACTTATATTAACAGGTCCGGGATTGGGAGTTCCGGTACGAGCTGTTAGACATGTTATTGAATTATGGTGGAAATCCGGATTTAGTTGGACGGGACGGATCGGTTCCTTTAATGGTTTGTCTCGTTCCTTTAATTAATAAGGACCCACTGCATCACTTTACGCACACTATGAAGGTATGTGTGTGTACGTTTTTTTTATGTGTACGTATATGCGTTTATTTTATTTTATTTTATTATTTTTTATTATTGTTGTTATTTTTATTAATACGCACATGATGAAGATATGTGTGTGTGTGTGTGTACGTATTTTTTATATATGTGTATGTGTACGTATTATTATTATTTTTAAATTGTTATGTATATATATATTTTTTTATTATTATTGTTATCGTCATTATTACACACACGATGAAGGTATGTGCGTGTGTGTGTGTATGTATTATTTATATATATGTGTGTAGCGTGTACGTATTCTTATTCTTCTTATTATTATTAGTGTTATGTATATATACTTATTATTATTATTATTATCATCATCATCATCATCATCAGCCTAAACCTAACCTAACCTAAACCTCCCCCCACCGCCCCCCCTTACAGGTCTTCTACTTGAACTGTGTGCGGTTGTTATGCCGTTATGGCGCTAACCCAAACTGCTCCTCCCGCTCTAACCTGACGCCTCTTCACGTCCTGATGTTCACTGCCTCTGAGAACACGGCATTATCGAGAGAGGCCGAGAAAGCAGCTGCGTTTTCCTTCATAAGACAGCTGTTGGTGATCCTATTGCAACATGGATTGGACCCTAATGTGCGGTAAGGATGTGTGTGTGTGTGTATGAAGTGTGGTTGTGATATGTTGTGTGTACGTATAGTTGTGGCCGTTTTTGTACGGGTGTGTGTAATTTTTTTTTTGTCGTGTGGTGGAAAAAGATTATATGTTTTGGTTAATATGACTGATTGTGTTTGTTGTATTAAAACATCGATTAGATGTTTATGTGCGGTAAGGATGTGTGTATGTGTGTACTGGTTTGTGTATGTGTGTGTTGTGTGCGCGTCTAGTTATGACTGTTTTTGTACGGGTGTGTGTAATTTTTTTGTCGTGTGATGAAAAAAGATTAAACATTTTGGTTAATATATAAGCTTCTATTCATCATATTAAAACACCGCTTAGATGTAAACCTTTGGAAAGAATGTGTGTATGTGTGTACCGGTTTGTGTACGTATATGTTGTGTGTACGTTTAGTTATGACTGCTTTTGTACCGGTATGTACATATATTTGTCTTAATTTGTTGATAAAATTATTATACATTTTCATATATACAACTGATTCTATTTGTTGTATTAAAACACCAATTTGATCTAAACATACACAAAAGATGTACGTATACACACATAGATTTACATACATATATCTCATGTACGCATTGAGCTATGACTGTTTTTGCACGGCTATGTACATATATTTTTCATAATTTGAGGTGAAAATGATTATACATTTTCATTCATACAGGCGCTTCTAATCATCCTATTAAATCACCGATTGGACTAAAACATACACAAAGGATGTACGTATATACATATAGATTGACGTACATATATATCATGTACGTATCGAGCTATGACTGTTTATATAACCACACGTACACATCCCCAGGTTTTCACAGAGGACCCAGCACATTTTACTCTCCTTAATGGACATGGTACAGAATGCAAGGTCACCCAATGACCTTGAACACGTGTGTGACCTGACCTTGACCTTACTACAACATGGCGCTGACCCCAATGTGAATATATCTACAACAGAACCAATGATTTGTCACTCTCAGTCTAGTGTGTTCTTGAAAAAATGCTCAAATCAGGTATGGACTCACTTTCACTTTCATTTTCATTTTCATTAATTTTTATTCACTTTTATTCATTTTTATTCACTTTTATTTTAATTTTCATTCATTTTTATTCATTTTTATTAACTTTCATTTTCATTTTTATTCACTCATTTTCATTTTTATTCACTTTTAATCAGTTATTAATTTTTATTCATTTTTAGTCACTTTCACTCACTTTCATTTTCATTTTCACTCATTTTTATTCACTTTTATTCACTTTCATTTTCATTTTTATTCACTTTCATTTTCATTTTTATTCACTTTCATTTTCATTTTTATTCACTTTTATTCACTTTAATTTTCATTTTTATTCACTTTTATTCACTTTCATTTTCATTTTTATTCACTTTTAATCACTTTCATTTTCATTTTTATTCACTTTTAATCACTTTTATTCACTTTTATTTTAATTTTTATTCATTTTTATTCATTTTCAGTCACTCACTCACTTTCATTTTCATTTTTACTCATTTTTATTCACTTTCATTTTCACTCATTTTTATTCACTTTCATTTTCATTTTCATTCACTTTTAATCACTTTTATTAACTTTTATTCACTTTTATTCACTTTTATTCATTTTTATTCACTTTTATTCACCTTTATTCATTTTTATTCACTTTTATTTTAATTTTTATTCATTTTTATTCATTTTCATTCCTAAAATAAGTTGTTAGTTTATTGTTTATTGTTGTTAGTTTATTTATTTATTTATTTATTTTTAGTTTTTATAATGTTAAATAATGATTAAAAATGTTGATTATTATTTACTATTATTTTTATTTATTTATTTATTTTTTTTTTATTATTATTATTATATTTTTGATTATGTTTAATATTAGAAAAATTTTTCCTCCTCCTCCTCTTCCTCTTCCTCCATTCCCAAAATTACTATTACTTAAATATTTTACTATTATTCCCATTTAAAATCCTGTATTACTATCACTACTACTATTATTACTACTACTACTATTACTATTCCAGGTCTTATACTACAAATTTTCTCTATCATTTATACTATTATACCCATTTCAGATCCTGTATTACTATTACTATTACTACTATTACTACTATTACTATCCCAGGTCTTATACTACTACGTGCATTTATACTATTATACCCATTTCAGGTCCTGTATAACTATTACTATTACTACTATTACTACTATTACTATCCCAGGTCTTATACTACTACGTGCATTTATACTATTATACCCATTTCAGGTCCTGTATTACTATTACTATTACTACTATTACTACTATTACTATCCCAGGTCTTATACTACTACGTGCATTTATACTATTATACCCATTTCAGGTCCTGTATAACTATTACTATTACTACTATTACTACTATTACTATCCCAGGTCTTATACTACTACGTGCATTTATACTATTATACCCATTTCAGGTCCTGTATTACTATTACTATTACTACTATTACTACTATTACTATCCCAGGTCTTATACTACTACGTGCATTTATACTATTATACCCATTTCAGGTCCTGTATTACTATTACTATTACTACTATTACTAGTATTACTATCCCAGGTCTTATACTACTACGTGCAGTTACTAATACACAAAGAGGAACTACTGAACGACTCTGAGCAACGATTCGCTAAGCTCCTCAACATTTACTACCAAGCCATGAACCACACTGAGCTGAACCAATGTTTAAAAATACTCTATACACAAACTTCCCTTGTACCTATGAAACCACAGGTGTTAAGGTTAAGGATCTGGCTGTATGTTGGTAGTAAGTTTGTTAAGTTAGGTTAAGTTATAGTCAAGTTATAGTGGTTTAGGTTGAAACTTTTTGGGGGAGTTGATATTTTTGCTATATTTTTTTCCTTGGATCATTTTGTAGTTAAATTTTTTGGAGTTATAGTATTAGTTATAGTTATTCTCAAGGATGTTATAGTTAGGTTAAGGATCTGGCTGTGTGTTGGTAGTAAGTTTGTTAAGTTAGGTTAAGTTATAGTCAAGTTATAGTGGTTTAGGTTGAAACTTTTTGGGGGAGTTGATATTTTTGCTATATTTTTTTCCTTGGATCATTTTGTAGTTAAATTTTTTGGAGTTATAGTATTAGTTATAGTTATTCTCAAGGATGTTATAGTTAGGTTAAGGATCTGGCTGTGTGTTGGTAGTAAGTTTGTTAAGTTAGGTTAAGTTATAGTCAAGTTATAGTGGTTTAGGTTGAAACTTTTTGGGGGAGTTGATATTTTTGCTATATTTTTTTCCTTGGATCATTTTGTAGTTAAATTTTTTGGAGTTATAGTATTAGTTATAGTTATTCTCAAGGATGTTATAGTTAGGTTAAGGATCTGGCTATGTGTTGGTACTAAGTTTGTGAAGTTAGGTTAAGTTATAGTCAAGTTATAGCGGTTTAAGTACAAACATTTATAATTTTGTCGGGTATACTTTTTTCAATTCAATTTTTAATGGTTATAGGTAAGGTTATAGCAGTTGTTACAGGTGTTATAGTTAAGTTAAAGGTGTTAAGTTACTATCAACACCAAGGTTATAGTTATAAGTAAAGTTATAGTACAAATATAACTCGTCATATCCTAACTTTTAAAAATTTTCCCCGGAATCTAGTCGGAAAAATAATTTGTTGGGTTATAAATGATGATAATAGTAATAGTAATAGTAGTAATAGTCTAACACCCCCTCCCCCCTTCCCCCCATTCCAGGGATCTGTACACACAGCCGCGCACACTCAAGCAGATCTGCCGTGTGCGTATTTATGACGCCCTACAGAGACGTACACAAGAGAGAGTGAACAAGCTGCCATTACCACCCATGTTAAGAGAATATTTACTCAGTTTTGAACTGTAAATGTTTGTATGTTTCCCTAATTTACTCATTACTCATCAGGCTTGTGGGGGTGAGGGAGGGGTGGAGGGATGAAGGAAAGAATGAGGTATCTCTCCATGTTTTCATTTTCTCCCCCTTTCCTCCGGTGATGGAAATATAGAGGAAAATGTCTCGACTTCTCTCTCACTTTCATTTTTTTCTCTCATTTTTCAAGCCAAAATGTTTTAACTTATTTGTAATTTACTCATTACTCATTAGGCTTGGAGAGACTTTCTTGGTATGGAGAGATGGAGGAAAGAATTACCTATCTCTCCATACCTCACTCTTTTCTTTCCTCCATCTACTTTATGAGATATGGAGGAAAATGTCTCCATCTCGTTCCATTTTCATCTGTTAGCCATACATTATCTCATTTTTTATCTCACTCATTATAGTTGGAGAGACTTTCTTGGTATGGAGAGATGGAGGAAAGAATGAACTATCTCTCCATATATACATTTTCTCTCCCTTTCCTCGATTTTGGAAATATTAAGAAAAAAAAAAAATCCCTCCACCGTTCTAGTCTAAAAAATATTATCCTAGAATTAAGTTTTCAAAATGTTGTTTTATTTTTATAATTTCTGAGGAAAGTAATATATATGGAGGAAATTTGGAGAGATGGAGAGAAAGAGGAAAGGCTCTCTCATCTCTCCCTACCCCCTAACCCCCTCTTCCCTCCACTTATGAGAGGTATGGAGGAAAATCTCTCCAGTTTTCCATTTGAGGTCAATTTCGGGATAAATTATTGTTTTATTTCGATGTGGAGAGAATTTGTTCAGGTCTCTCTCTCTCTCTCTCTCTTCTCTCTCTCTCTCTCTCTCTTCTCTCTCTCTCTCTACTCTCTACTCCTCTCTCTTCTCTTCTTCTCTCTCTGCTACTTCC
>JAXIVD010002762.1:0-2500 GCA_036785275.1 Cancer borealis
GGCTGAACCTTTAATGTGAAGTATGTACCTCCAGGTTGGGCCACCAAAAGGGAAGGTGTACCATCTTTACAAAGATTAAATGTAATGCCTCCTATTTGATCTCCCAACTCCCATTTGTTAAGGCCAATCAATTTACCATAAGGTTTTCCACCAACCACATCCCCACAGCTGACCCAGCGATAAGTGCGCACAACACGATCCGTTAATGCCACCACCATCTCTGAGAATCCATCCCCATTTACATCACCAATTAGCATCACTTTTACGTTGGATGGGATACGCTGGGCATGGATGGGCTGCAGTGGTTTCTTCTCAGATGACTCTAGCAAACAGTCTTCCTCAAAGTCATAGATATAGCAGTAACCACAACCGGTCACCACTACTAATGCATTTGACCCAGAGTTGAACACATCCCCAACAGCCACAGCAGAGATCATTCCAAGCTCAGTGCTGTAACGGATGGGTCGTGGATTCTCTCCCTTGAAAACAGCAAGAGCGCCATTTTCATTCCCTACCACAAGTTCATTCTGTCCATCGTTATCCACATCACCAAGGCATATGGCATTCTTATTGATATTGCCTTCAAATTCAAATTCCAAAAAGTCAACAAACGAAGCAACCCTCATATTGGCTTTTCAATGTATAACAGTAGTTCAATCATCCAAATCAATCACATCCAGATCTTCATTAATATCTCTTTTGGAAGTAATGCCATGTAAGTTAAGCGGCACTCTATTTTCTGGCAGCTCACTCTCCAGTTCCCTCCAGCGTGTGGGCGGCCATACAATCTTTGATGCTTTGGCAGTAATGAGACCCAATGCTACAGGTCCAAAAAAATTTGAATCCAAAGAGTGTCCTGTATGATCTCCTTCCACCCAGCAATGTCCCTCGGGAATACGGATATACCGGTTCTTGTATCCAATTGTGCGGATAATGTCCCCCTCCAGAGCAATTACGCGTTTAATGATCTTCTGACTTGGGTCTTTTGGGGACATGAGAGACACCATGTCACCACGTTGGTATGAGAATGACCTTGAACTCCATCGGTTGAGAAATACAAAATCACTAGTGCCACTGTTGTCAGGGTTTAGGGAGGGTTGCATGGAGATGCCATCCACTTTGGCAACATACCCAAAGCAGTCCACAAAGGTGATGCCAATTGGGATGCCAACTGCAAGAGCACGCAACATGAGGGTCAGACCTACTTCACCTCATATATTTCAACAGTAGGCACTCTTGGAATTATCTGAAAAGAATAAAAAATAGGGTACAAAAATAATACATAGCACAGTATGTGTTATAAATTTTACTATTTTAAGTAACACAAATCCATTTAAAGGATGTTAAATATCTAATAGCTAAAACATACATAATGCTTTCTAATTAGATGGGATCAGCAAGAAGAAAAAACAGTAGCAGGTGAGCAGTAAGCTGCCAACTTACCTCCATTATCCACTACTGAGCTGGTGGTGTAATGGTTAGCACGCTCGGCTCACTACCAGAATGTTCTGGGTTTGAATCCCAGGTGGGTGAAGATAAAATGGGTTTGTCTTCTTAAATGCTGTAACCCCTGGTCACCTGGCAGTAAAATAGGTATGGGAGTATGGGTTTGTGTAAAATAGGTATGAGTTTGTGACCTTGCAATCCTGGCAGGAGCGGAAGGCTGGAAATCCTATCCTCGTGTGTGTGTGTGTGTGTGTGTGTGTGCATGTGTGTGTGGTAGTGTGAGTGATATGCGTGTTATGTATCATCACTGGTGCCCTATGCATTAATTCAAATAAAAAAGTAGCTAATCTTAATATATGGAGGAAGCAAATGAGCTAGAAGAAATGGTTACTCTTGACAATTACTGTCTATCTTTAAGATTAGGCCAGATTTGTTTTGTACTATTGCAGTGCCAATGAAAAATCAATTGCATTACACGAAACAAAGATACAAGAAAAAATTCCATAATACTATACGTTTAACCTTGATATGAAGAGCAAAAGCATCTTGCAAATGAGAAAAAAAACAAAAACAATGATCAATAGGGAGATTGAAACACCTATCCCTTCCACTACACAAAAACACTCACTCCAACACCAGAGTTAGAATTGACATAAACAACACACATTAATCTAATTTACACACATTTTCATATCAATGCAACACAAAAACAGTAACACATGGCAACATTCATATAAAATTTCACTAGTTTAAGGTAATATAAGGATCAACATCAGGGAAAAGGCACTTGTAAGGGAATAAATGAGGACAGGTATACAGGTACAGGGGAGGAGGTGAACTGATGTCAAAAGAAAGGTTGGAGGAAATCTACCTTCCACCTCCCTCGCTGCCCTCACCACCACGTCAACACCACCATGAGTAACATATAATATGAGCAGAGAGATGGCAAATAACAGTTAATTAAGAGAGTAAGTAGCAGTTAGGAAATTGCAAGTAACTGTTAAGACAGTAAGTGGTAGTTAGGAGATAGCAAGTAACAGTTAATTAAGACCCT
>JAXIVD010002762.1:5000-20000 GCA_036785275.1 Cancer borealis
ATGCACCTATAATCATTTAAATAATTTAAAAAGGCGTATCAGCTAGTGTAGTTATTTTTTTTTTATTTTACTCAGGTTATGAAAAAAAAATTTCCTTCATTATATAAAGAGTAATTTCATTTTTAAATGTTGCAACAAAAAGTTGGATTCCTATTCACTCTTTGTCTATTCGTAGTCATTGTACGTATACCTTATGGTTCTCGAGCTATAATGAGAAAATGAGTTTTGTGTTAAAAAATTAACTATGGAAAAAAATATACTTGATTTGTATGATATGTACACTATTTTGAGAAGAGTTCTATAATTTAATTTGACCTCTTAATATTATCAGATTGTCTTAATTTACCGATATGTTGTAGGGAATATTATAGTATACATTCTACATCATTGGCCTGCCATATACACCATATATTTTCTGAATTATTCATATATATGTGTTTTATGTGTTGAGTTACCCCTCTTTGCTAGAGGCCAAAGCACTTGTAAATACAGTTTTCTTTGTTAACTTGAAGGGGTAACTTAACAATTTTACTATATAATTTCTATGAATAGGCTTCATTCTCGTAAGTATTATTATTATTATCATTACTATAATTATTAACAATCGGTAATTTTTGCATTTTGTTAGAAAATTGCAAAAATATGGAAAAACTAGAAAAAAAAAATTAACGGCTCTCAAAAAAATCCCAAACGGCTCTCGAGAAAGATCCGGCTCTTCTCGTTCACCTGGAAGAGCCGGCTCTATGAACCGATTCGTTCACAAAGCGCCCATCACTACTTCAAATTCAAAATGTCGCCAAGGCCTGACTGGAGATCTTGCTGTATTTGTGGCAAAAATAAGAAGACTCACCCCCCAATTGAGGCTTCATGTGTTTCCCAAGGATGCCAGAAGGTATGCAAGAATGGGTAGTGATATGTAAAATGAGTTGAAAATGTATGAATCGTAAAATAAGACTTAAAAATAAGATGGAACATTTTAAAGATCACCCAGATTTGAATATAAAAATTTCAACCAACATTCTATGACCTTCTGACTGAATGTAAAACTACAATTTGTTTGAGGAAAACTGTTATATGTTACCACGAAGCTATATACAATTATTTAAGTGCTAAATCGTTGCGGAACAGCTATTAGTTCAATAAAAAGTTCACGAAAATATTTGACCTGAGTACAATGCATTTATCTAGTTTGAAATAATAGGTTTATTATTACAGTTACATATTTTCAGGCTGCATGTAGTACATATCCCAGCAATGTAATACTCTGCATACATCTATGTCTGATTGGTTATAATTCTAAAATGGGCATTAATTGCAGACGAATGCAGTGGCTCAAAACACCGAATATCGTCTATGAAAAGCAGAGACAAGTCATCTGCGGGGATCATTTTGAGTCAAAATAGAATAGCTGCAAAGGATACCTGCTCAGTGGCGCGACTCCAATTCCCCCAGGTAAGTTATCGAGACTCAGTACTAAAAACAATTTACAATCATGTCCACACCTGGCACACCGATCATTTCAAGCTTTGGACGTACAAGGGGACCATATGCACACACATCCTTTGCCATTTGTGTGCATGTATTACCTATAGTTGTATTTACCTAGTTGTGGTCTACACGGTCTGAGCTACACTCGTGTCACCGTATCTATAGTTGTACGGTTTTTATGTCAGTTGTACATTCCTTGTCACTATCATCTTTCAGTCCATTACAAGTTACTATACTTATCAGGGAAACCTGCCTTAAATTTATTGGTATTACTATACTTTATGCCATTAAACAGTCGAAGGTTATGGCTACCCTCAGCTTGTTGCTCTTACTATTTACAACATTTTCACTGATTACACTACCTGTCGGAAATTAATAATAACACTGCAATACGTCCGTGAATGTGGTACAGTTTTGGACTGTGGGTGGACTGTATCTCTAAGTTAAAAACAAACAAACAAACACTATCAATTGTTTTTAGCACGGGCTTTGGTTTCAAGCATGGGATTGGATGATGTTGCTACAGAGGAATTGTCTATATTTCCTCTGTTTTATGACGTGCCACCACCAATTGCCAGCACCAGCTGCGCCAATCACAGCTTGCTATATGTAATAGTAGGCGTGGCACAGCTACAAGGTGACATTTTTCTGCTCAGTTGTATCATGGCTACCGTTGAGGTTACTTGTCAAGGTTATGAATTGGATTATTGGCAAATAATCGCAAAATTTCATTCAAAAAACGATTTTGTGTACGACTTTCTGAGGGAGCACGGCGTCCTACCAACAGCTGTTCAGTGTCCCCACTGTATGGCTCCTTGGAGGAATAGTAGAGGATGACCCCACAGCCAGGAACTTCATGCTCTCGTTTAAGGTATTGTGAGGTATGAAATTATACTTGGTAAATTTGCAATTCAACCAATAAATAGGTTAGGTTAGGTTAGGTTACAAGTGTCAGCGGGGGGTTGTCCATGGGGAGGGGGGGCGCAGCCCCCCCCCCCCCCCCCCCCGATTAGGCTAGGTTTGGGTAAATTAGGTTAGGTTAGGTTACAACAGCGTCAGCGGGGGGGTTTGGATTGGTTAGGGTAATTTAGGTTAAATCTGGGGATATTTCCCAAAATGTAGGGAAATTCCCCTAGATTTTTCAAAGGCCATATATCACTCCCATATGCCTCCCCCAAAAAAACTCCGATTCCCCAGGCTCCCCCAAGCTTGCTGGGGTGGGTGGGGGTGGGGGGGTAGAGATGTGGAATATTGGCATAAAGTATAAATTTACCAATTTATTTATTTATGGGTTTTTTTTTTTTGCGTTCTAGGAAATTCCTTAATGCAAATTTTTTTTTGTGTCAGATTGATTAAAAAAATTATTAATGTATATTATTTTTGTAAATGTACATTCTGTGATTAGTTTATATTATTGTTGTTTTCTTACAGATGGCTGTGTTCAACAAGAACTTCCAACGAAGATGGGTAAAATATGAGTTAAATGTTTTTGTCATATATATATATATATATATATATATATATATATATATATATATATATATATATATATATATGTATATATATATATATATATATATATATATATATATATATATATATATATATATATATATATATATATATATATATGTATATATATATATATATATATATATATATATATATATATATATATATATATATATATATATATATATATATATATATGTGTGTGTGTGTGTGTGTATATATATATATATATATATATATATATATATATATATATATATATATATATATATATATATATATATATATAAACACACATATGTCTGTTAGTCGATGACAGTTTTCTTCTCTTTTTCAGTGAAACTTATTTAATTGTTGTAAATTATTACTGTATAAGTTATAGTTCCTAAACAGCATTATTGCCAACCTCATATGAATATTGAACCCTTACTTTCTGCAGAATGCCATGATGCAAGTGGCACAAAGATCTTCCACATACTGCCCAACATTCTCAAGTGGTGACTCTTGATTATAGTAAGTTAATATTTAAATATTTAAGAAAGACAATTTATTAAATTATAGAAAGACATGAATACTATACTTTGCACTTCATTCTTATCTTTGGTAGCCTATGTTAGGTGAGTTTGCAGAACAAAGCAGCATGTTTGCCACCCTATGTATAACCCGTTGTTAATGTCACATGTGCTGTATTTACCTTGTATTAATATCACAATGGAATATACGTGACATGTACTTTGATGTTTGTCTCATGTCACCTTAACATTTACAGATTCGGATAGCACCAACTTTGGAAAAATTATGTCTGAAGAGATGGACCACCAAGATGTACCTAGCCCTGATCCCTCCATCTAGTGTGCTCCAAGTCACCTGGAGGACACTACATCTAGTGTAGATTTTGGTGCAGGTTAGCTGTAATGAGTGTACTTATCTGTTACATGTATTTCCTGCCATTACAACTACAATCCTACAAATGTTCAGTCAGCACAATAAGTTAAAATAACGTTTTTAAACACAAGACAGACCAGTAAAACTCTGTAATTTGAATATAGTGCGTTGATCCTTCACTTCATGAAACAAATATTATTTATACTTTTACCATTCATGAAAAAACACCAATGATACCAATAGTAACTTTTTCAGGGATGTAGTAATTTATAAATATATTTGTTATATTCATAGGCATTTTTTTCATAACAGTAATATATTTTTTTGTTTAAGTCTGTTTCTGAGAAGTCCCTCCAAGTAGTTCCAGTGAGTGAAACTTACTTCTCTTCACACTTGCTACTCTTGCAATGTTGTATTTTGTGTCTATAACTCTGAAGCATCATTACCCTCTAGATATTTCCCTCATACAGTTGACCACGTGACACAAGTGTTTGTTTATCCAAGCATTGAAAGAGTGCTTGGTATAAGGGTGTAAGTCAGGCCTGTCATCTCTATCCCTTCAAGGACCATTTACTCTTTTGATCCACTTAACTGTTAGATACCCTCATGTAGACTCTTAATAAGCTATTTCTAATTTATTATCACCATGTGTCAAACAACCTCGATTACCACTTTACATAATTGTCATACACAGTCTCATTAATGTTTTAATCTTATCCTTACAGCTAACACAGTCCTCTCATATAACTTTCATCCATTGTTGTGTTACATTCAATGTCCACAACTCTTGCAATCTAAATCCCTTTCTTCCAGATTCCCTTCATGGATAATGTCATCTAACTCATATCTTTTCATGATTGCATTTGCATTCTTACTTTTGTGTATCCTTAATTTTAAGCCCTCATTCCACATGTACATCTCAATCCCTTATGTCAGTGTTGGTATGGTTATACAATTATTAGTAGTATCATTTATTTGTATTTCTTCAACTATATGTCTATTGTATTGCCATTGATCCCCAGCAATTAGATTTCTCCTTCTAATATGATATCAATATTACAGAGTGGAATGACACTGAAGTGTGTGTCATTTCCATCTCTTGAGACAACCATGAAAATCCTCCTTCACCGTCTGCCATCCACACTTCCATTCAGGTAAAGGAGACCATTCACTTGCATCATGGTGCAGGTAAGAACTCACCCATCACTTTTGATTTTGACATTACTGAGCCAATCTTTCTCTATCTTCCCATCTTACAACTGTCATTACTCTACTCCTATGACCCTCAATTTCACACACATACATCTGCTTCACAAAATGTTCACTCTTCGTTCTCTCAAGATGACCAGAGTGCCTCATTACCAAAGAGCCATGGATAATGGCAGCATAACTGCATTCCCTACGAGCCTGTCTACCTCGTTGAGGAGTGCAAATACTCTAGGTGCAGAACCATTGCCTTCACGGTTCATGTGCATACAAGGTACAACATTTAGTATCACTAATGTTTGTATGTTTGTAATATTTTTTCAGTAGTTTGTTTCTGTTTGTTGTGTGTGTGATTCACTACACACTAGAAATAGAAGTTACCAAAAAAATGTAAACTGAAATTAATACAAATGTAAAAGTATTGTCTTGAACTTTTTGATTATTACTTGCATTTTGTTGAGTGGAGGGGAAGGGAGGCCAAAAGTAAGACTTTTTATCTTGTGCTAAAAAAAAAGATAGAACTCTTACAACAGTGTTGACTAGCATTCAATAAAAAAATGTAATGGATATGAAAATACATTATACCGTGAAAACAGGTGACACAGTAAGTAATATATGTAATTTTTACAGATTATTTTGCATCTGACAGACAGCACCAGGCCACCCTCACACCGAAGTCTTACAAGAAACGTAAGTTATTAAATAATTTACTCTATTTATTTTATATATTAGGATGTAATTTTGGATTACGGCCTATACCATAATATATCTGCAAGGATGCAACTTTAAAGGGAATGGAGTGATTAGTGGAAGTGTGTTACATTGAGGAGGTTTGGAGATGTAATAAGGGTGAGTTTGTATAGAGACTACATGATTGAAGTTTTAAGTGCAACGGTTATGTTGGACAGAAATTACAGGAATGGCCTTGACCACACAGTAAGGTATTGCTAGAACAGGGAAATATGGCCAATATTCTGCCATAGTCAACCGCTAAGTATTAAATGTCCTTGGAAGGTGATAATAACTTTTTTGGTGAATTTAGTTTTGATAAAATATTTTTCCCAACAGGCAAAGCAGTTAAACTTCTGCAGAATCATGTTTCAAGACTTCGAAAACAATCTCAACAACTGATGTCAGAAAGTCCTGCACTGCCTTGTGTGCATGGTGTGTGGGATTGCTTTGTCAGAAAGGCTTGCACTGCCTTGTGTGCATGGTGTGTGGGATTGCTTTGTCAGAAAGGCTTGCACTGCCTTGTGTGCATGGTGTGTGGGATTGTTTTGTCAGAAAGGCTTGCACTGCCTTGTGTGCATGGTGTGTGGGATTGCTTTGTCAGAAAGGCCTGCACTGCCTTGTGTGCATGGGGTGTGGGATGGCATTGTCAGAAAGGCTTGCACTGCCTTGTGTGCATGGTGTGTTGGATTGCTTTGTCAGAAAGGCTTGCACTGCCTTGAGCTATAATTTCTGTAACCACTTGCTCATATAATTTAAGTTTCTGCTTTTTGTAACATTATTTTTGGGCATTACATAGTGCTGAATGAATGTTATCTACGTTATTGTAAGGGGTTTAGTATAACACCGTTATATTTATTACACCATGTTGTTTTTTATCTTACTTCTTACAGCATTTGAATTTTTTTCTTTTTTAATTTCTATGTTAATTTGGCTTGTTTGATCTAAGAAATATTTTAAGTTATTCACCTTAACCTGCCTTTTGATATGTCATGTCATGTTCGGAACTTGTGGACTAATGTATGTATCAGTATACTGTGTATGTATGTATGTATATATATATATATATATATATATATATATATATATATATATATATATATATATTTTATAGATAGATATAGATATGGTAAAAGCTGTGGTACTTTTTGCCGTAAACAGTATTTATTTTGGAAGCTTGTTGCATGAAGTATTTGTCAACTGCCTTTGTATTTGCCTTTCATTATGATATATAATGCCAGCTGTGCCATTAATACTATACATATGACATCCTCTAAGATGTACTGTGCCTCAGTGGTGCAGTGATTAGCATGTCTGACAATGAATCTGCTGGACCAAGTTTAATCCCAGATGAAAACAGTTGGCACACAGCCCACCCAGCTGTTCATCCTCCCAAAAGGGTTGGTAGATAAATGGATACCTGGGGTAACCTGGGTAAGATAAACTGTGGAATATCGGATATCACAGTGTCCTTGTGTCCTGGCGTAACGGATTAATTGCCACCACAGGCTCAAAGGCTTATGTGACAGGAGATGAGTGCCCGCAGATATGCACAGAATAGCATGTTCTCCCACTCTATCTTTAGGATGTAATGCTTCTGCCTTTCTGGTTTGTTGCTTGGTGTGTTAAATCATCCCACCATTGTGCCTAGTCTCTGACGCCTCGTCCCCTCTGGAAGTGCCCCATGAGGGGATGGCCACGACAGAACCTCCAATTCTAACTATTCACACACTCCCTCCTTGCTACTTGAAGCACTCCCCTTCTAACAGCACCTCTTTCATGCATGTACTCCTTGGAGTGTCTGGCATGTGTGTTAACTGACTGACATTCAACATGTAATGTAAGGCAGCTTTATGGCTTTATATATTTATTATTTGATTTCCATAATTGCACAAAATCTCATATTATGGTGTTGATTATCGCCTTAATGCTATGGTGTTTATATTGCAGTTAGTATAATCACATCACAATTTGGTTTCTAATATCTTAATATATGCAATATCTTTTCTGGCTTTTCCTTTGTGGAAGTTAATCTAATAATTATTTCTGGAACAATATCGTTCTTGTTTGTAAAACTTACAAAATTATGCTTGCAGTAGTTTACATGTATGGGATGTAATTATTTGGCTGGTTTTAATCCTATGTGCTTGGTAATTGTTCTTATTTGATATCAACATAAGAACATAAGAAATTAGGAGACTGCAAGAGGCCAGTTAATGACCTATACGAGGCAGTTCCTTGTCCCCCACCCTTGGAATAATCCAATATTTAGCCATCCCACCTGTCATCTCTATCCATACTCTCATCCAGCCGTCTTTTAAAGCTACCTATTGACTCAGCACTTACTACGTGTCTATCCAGCCTATTCCAATCGTTCACGACTCTGTTTGTGAACCAATATCTACCTATGTCTGTCCTGAATCTAAGTTTTTCTAGCTTGTACCCATTTCCACGTGTCCTATCCTGACTATTAAATTCTAAAACCTGATCAATGTTTCCCTTATTAATTCCTTTTACCCATTTGAAAACCTCAATCATATCCCCTCTTGTCCTCCTTCTCTCTAGGGAGTGGAGATTAATACTTTTAACCTATCTTTGTAGGGTAAATTTTTCAGCCCCTGAATCATCTTGGTCATTCTTCTCTGAACTGCCTCCAAGGAGCCTATATCCTTCCTATAATAAGGGGACCAAAATTGAGCTGCATAATCTAGGTGGGGTCTAACTAGCGCTAAATACAACCTCAGAATGACCTCAGAACTCCTATTTGTCACACACCTACTAATAAATCCCAGTATCTTGTTGGCTCTATTTCTAGCTATAATACACGGTTCCCTGGGACGCAAGTCACTGCTTATTTGAACTCCTAAATCCCTCACACTATATGACCTTCCTAAGGTAGTGTCATTTAATGTGTAGTCTACAGACCTATTTCCTTTACCTACGCTCATAATGCTACACTTGTTAACATTAAACTGCATCTGCCATTTCTCTGACCACTCGTACAGCCTATTTAAGTCATCCTGCAGCATCCTAGCATCGTCTAAATTCTTTACCTGTCTTCCTATCTTTGTGTCATCAGCAAATTTACTGATATCACTATTTATTCCTGTCTCTTAAGTCATTTATATAAATTATGAATAACAATGGTCCTAGTACTGATCCCTGTGGTACCCCACTAGTGACATTACCCCATTCTGATTTCTTCCCATTAATTTGTACCCTCTGTTCCCTACCAATAAGCCATCCCCTAATCCATTCTAGTACCTTCCCACCTATGCCGTGAGCCTTAACTTTACTTAATAGTCTCCTATGGGGTACTCTGTCAAAGGCTTTACTGAAGTCCAAATAAACTATGTCATACTCGTCCCCCTTATCTATTGTTTCAAATACTTTCCTATAGAAGGATAATAAATTTGTGAGACATGACTTCCCCTTGCTAAAACCATGTTGACTATGTCTAATTAGCTTGTGTTCATCTAAATGTTTCCTAATTGCCCTTGCTATGATAGCTTCTAACATCTTGCCTACCACTGATGTTAAACTAATTGGGCGGTAGTTACTACTTTCTGCCTTATCTCCTTTCTTGAATATAGGAACTACATTTGCCTGCCTCCATAGCCTAGGAACTACTCCTGTGTCTAGTGATTCTCTAAAAATCATTGCAATAGGTTCAACGAGTTCTCTACATTCCCTAAGAATCCTCGGAAAAATGTCGTCCGGCCCTGGAGATTTAGTCTTTTTAAGTCTATCTATTTCCTTGCTAACTACTTTCCTACTTATGTCTATTTCGCTTAATTTATCATCCTCTTGTCCCCTAAAGATCTGTACTGGCTCCATTTCCCTACCCGACTCTTCTTGAGAAAATACAGACAAGAAGTATTTATTTAATTCCTTACTAATATCCTCACCATTTTCTATCAAGCTGCCATCCATTCCTTTAAGAGGTCCTATTCTTTCCTTTGTTTTAGCCTTGTACAACTGATAGAATCCCTTTGGATCCTGTTGGGCATCTCTAGCTATCTTAACCTCATAATTCCTCTTTGCAGTCCTAATATCCTTTTTAACCTTCCTAGCTAGGTCATTATACTGCCCTACTACCTGTACTTCTCCCTTTTTAATTTTCCTATAGAGTCCCCTTTTTAATCCAATTTCTCTTCTAATGTTGCTATTCATCCATTTTGGATCATTTTTATTTGACCTAATCCTCCTCTTAGGTATATGCTGTTCCTGCCCTGTATGAATTTCCTTTACTATGTTATTATAATGCAATTCTACCTCAATGTTTTGATCCTCCTCTCTGCCTACTCCTATACCCTCCCAATTTATACCCTGGAAATAATGTCTGAGGCCCTGGTAATTTCCTTTTCTAAAATCTGGTACTAAAGCAGTGTTCTGTTCTACCTGCCTCTTTGCATTAATCTTGAATCTAATTTCGTGGTGGTCACTAACATCAAATCTCGCTCCTATCTCAACCTGACTTACCAAAGTTTCATTATTAGTTAAGACCAGATCTAAAATATTTCCCTGTCGTGTTGGTTCCCTTACAAGTTGTGTGAAAAAACCATCCTGGACGACATTTAAGAATTCCTCCGAGCACCCGTCTCCTGTCATACTATCCCAGTCTATTCTCCTATAATTAAAGTCCCCCATAATGCACACATTATTATACCTAGATGCCCTTGCAAGCTCCTGCATCAGGGATGCACTAGCTGCTTCGCCTAAATCTGGAGGCCTATATATAATGCCTGACAACTAACTTATTCCCTCCTATAATAATGTCAATCCATAATGACTCCGTATTCCTATCTGTTTTTATTGTGGTATTGACATAGCTATTTAATGTGTTTCTAATGTACAGTGCCACACCTCTCCCTCTCCTCCCTACTCTATCCCTGTGGAAAAAAGTGTACATGTAATGTAAAGCAGCTTTATGGCTTTTTATTTACTTTTTTTTTCTCCATATGATAGTGTAAATTATTACCTCAAAATGAGTGTATATTTTCTTGGTATAATCACATTTTAATTAGGTTGCAGTATTTCACCAAATCCAATATATATATATATATATATATATATATATATATATATATATATATATATATATATATATATATATAAATGTTATCCATCTTATCTGTAAAATTATCAAAATTTTGCTTTCGATGCTTTCATTACTTAAGTAGTTTGCATGCTTGGTATATAAATTATCTGGATTTAACCCTCGATAAAAATTAAAAACAAGAATATATATATATATATTGTTTTTATTACCTTGTAATAAATTAAATGAGTGGTCCAGAAATTGTGGAGGGAAAATACCAGGATGATTAAAAATATCTAAGATACCCCTAAAAGAAATTTGTTACTACTGCATCCCATCAGATGGTGCCACCGTCGACCGTCATCCAAACTTTAACGTTGGGCTGTATATCCTTCTGTAAATGATCCTTGGTGGCGACCCACCCAGGGTTTGTTTTGATGACGGCAACGCTATCTGACATGATACAGCTGCAACACACTTTTTCCTAGGCAATCTACCAAGGATCCTATACAGATGTATAGGATCTCTGTATATGATCCTTGCAATCTACATTGGATTCGCATATCCTTCTTAATTAAAAGATCCTTGGTTGTCACTATTCCTCCCACTCTGCTGATCGTCAAAGTCAGGCGTCAGCTGAATACTTATTTATTGCGTTTACTGTGCAAACCAGCTTCCAAAGATAAAATTGATTAAGTATAATAACCCCATTAAAGATCTTGCATAACTTTTGAGTGGCATTCGGAATATTAACCTTCAGCATCTTTAACACCTGTTCCTCCGCCCTTCCCCTTCCTTCTCCTGCAGACTGTGTCGGAGCCCGGAGGGGATGCGTTTCTTCCTGGGGGACTGAATTTCCTCCGACACCGGTGTCGGAGTATAAGCTCGCAAGTTTCCTCACCAACACCACCACCACCACCGTCACCATAATGATGAATAAATACTATAATAATAATAATAATTAATATGAGGTGATGGTAACGGGAATAATGAAAGTATTTCCTGTATCTCTTATTTTTTTCTATATATTTAAACAAATTTTGATATTATAGTAATTATGAAAATAGTTCCAAATTCGTGTTCATCATGTCCTAAAACATCATTGTAATAATTTTCATGAGATTCGGAGGTGTTGAGTTTCCGCGGCGCACAGCATGAGTAATCATCAGTGAGGACGTGAGGTTACTTAATTACTTTGATTACTTTGAAGAATTTCGCCTGTTAACGACACAGCTGAAGTGGGCTTCTACTGGGTCCAGGTCCTTCCTCAACTCCTATTCCTCGACTTGGGGTGATGGTTGTTAGGGTGTTGTGATGGGAGTTAGGGTATCCTGGTGTTGGAGGTTCATTTGGTATCCCGCTGAGCCACTTGTCCAGTCTCCCCTTGAAACACTCCACTGTGATGTTTGTCATGTTACGGAGTTCTTTTGGGACACAGTTGAACAAGCGGGTACCATTGTGGGTGAACGTGTTATACACCAGGTTTCGCAGTTTTGCTGTTGTGCCCTGCATTTCCTGTACATAACACAGTCGACCATTCCTGGGATGTGGGTTTACTAGTAACCCAGCATTTGGGGCTTTTCGCTCTAGTATCTTCCAGACATAGATGATAATATATCTCTCCCTCCTCCTCTGCAGCCGGCTTGCCACATCTATTACTAAGCCGGACCTAATACCATACACACTCGCTAATACTATATACTTTATATAGTATTATAGTATATATAGTATTAGTATAGTATTATAGTAGTATAGTATATAGTATTAGCAAGTGTGTATGGTATTTGGTCTGGTTTAGTGATACATTTGACAAAGCCCCTAACATAACCTCACGTAGTCACTGATGCTTAGTCTTACACGGGAATGGAAGGGAATACAAACAGCAACAAACCCTAGAGTCCCTGCATATGTTGTGTTCTTATTCTGTTGCTGGGTGTTGTTTTTATTTCCGACACCATCGCTGCTACATCATGTGTGTGTGTCATTCACCAGGATCTGGAGGATCACGTGCTAAACTCGTGATCGCTGTGTCATGTGATTCTGATACCACACCGTTATCATAGCATCCTCCGCCTTTGATTTTTGTATAGAGTATACTACTACTTCTATTGATGATGATGCTACTCAACCGTATATCCTCCTCTTCCTCTTTGATAACCTTCACTAACAGGTAAGGCAAAAGAGATGAACGTTGATCATCTTTATTCAGCACATATCATGGACACCTCACGTCAAGATGAAACCCAAAAACTGTGTGCGTGTGTGTGTGTGTGTGTGTGTTATATATATATATATATATATATATATATATATATATATATATATATATATATATATATATATATATATATACACACACACACACATATACACACACGTGTATTGTACACACACACACACACACACACACACACACACACACACACACACACACACACACACACACACACACACACTATATATATATATATATATATATATATATATATATATATATATATATATATATATATATATATAAGATTTGTATTATTTTTATTATTGAAGACGCTCATTATTGTTATCAGTATCATTACATTTAGAGTAAGAATAAAGCCTGTCATCATAATAAAGTAATGGTATCTCACATCACAACCTTGGGAGAGTGGTGCACTACCATTATACAAACAAAGACGAGGATGGACAGAAGTGAAGAAAGTGAAGAAGAAAAATAATCAAAATAGCATTAGGTAGAAACACTCATGCAACAACAATAAAATAATTTATTACATCAAATGGCGTATTTATTTCTTTATACATCATTAAGTCTTTCTGTTATTATTATTATCATCCCATTCTCCTTTACTATGTACAGGGTGAGACTAAACATTAATCGTGTATGGATTTCTTTCTGGTGGTCGACGTTTGCCGTCTTGCTGTTGTTGTTGTTGCTGCTGCTCCACATCCTCCTCTCGGTGGTGCTGTTGTTGCTGCTGATACCGTTGTAACAACACTGTTAACTCTGCCTTAATCTCTTGTTGTCCACCTCTCGTCCTACCGGTCTCTCCATCAGCCCCTCGACGTAGCTCTCGGTCGCACTCCGCCTCCGACAGTTCTCTGGAGTCGGAGAAGGCGGAGGGTGGATGAAGCGGCCGAGGCGGCGTGATCGTCGAAGAATCACTGGATGAGGATTCAGTTCGCCCTCTGTGAACGGGATCAAGATAGATTTCGATCACACATGTAAGTTATGCCTATGGAGACAGTAAGATGCACACGAGGAAATGGACAAAGGGAAGGGAGACGAAACACATTCATGGTACAAGTATGTGGAGCATGTCTACAGGATTACAGATGATAAGTTTAAAAACAAAATTGAATATAGGACACTCGTGTAGGATAATAGAAAACCACATAATATTAATTTTCTTTAAAAGAACGTTTGTACGATAACTTATAAAAGCCATGTGATGAATGAACGTATGTATGTAAACTACAATAACAAAGTCTATAATAGGTAAATAACTAGAATTACGTAAAAATAACTTTGTACATACTAAAACACTACAGTACAGTAGACTATGCAAAAACGATAGACTACTCTCTAAAAGTACGTTTATATTTTGTTTTTAGATAGCACACCATCGACTTATGAAGTGGTGGCATTAAGCTTAGAATAAAGTGATCTTAATATATAGTTTCTCTGCGTGTAAGAAGCAAAAACTAAGTTAAGAAAATATGGCACGTCCTTTTGACCTCTGGAGCAAAGTTGATAAGGTTTTATATGCTATTTTATATTTTAAAAGGCATGCATATCCATACAAGGGAGGATGCAAGTGCAAAGAGAGAGAGAGAGAGAGAGAGAGAGAGAGAGAGAGAGAGAGAGAGAGAGAGAGAGAGAGAGAGAGAGAGAGAGAGAGAGAGAGAGAGAGACTGTAGATGGAAACAAAAGTGGACAGGAAAGTGAATGAAGGAACAGAGAGTGGCAGAAGTGAAAAAAATAAATACATGAAGTGGAGGAAGGAATAAGAAACATAGCACTGGAGAATAAAAGCCATAATAAGTGGATGAAAAATGGATAAAAGGTGGAGGAAAGGAATAATGGTGGAGGTGGTGGGAGCCGCGGCAGCCAGACTCCACCTACACAGCTCAGCCTCCTCTAC
>JAXIVD010002762.1:22500-54358 GCA_036785275.1 Cancer borealis
TATCTTGTGTGCTTTTGTTATATGTATTTTCCATTCATTTTATTTGTTTTTTTATTCAAGGTGTCTGTTTCTATTCTCTATGTGTCCTACCTCTAGCTATCCTTTTAACTTCACCTTTAAGTGTATAGTTTTCTCCTGTTTTACTCCATCTGTCTCCTGCATTCCTCCGTTACTTCTTCCCATTACCTCTATCACCCCTTAACTTTTTTTTTTATCGCTCAGTCTCTCACCTATAGCCGCCGTATCTCCTCCTCCTGACAGCGACGCAAACGCAGATAATGAAGGCTGTGGCGAGGAGGAGCGCACTCACCACCCCGGCGATGATGTGTGCGTCTAACCACCCCCCAGGCCCGCCACCAACGCTCATCAGCACCTCCTGCACCGACTCCGCCGCGATGGAACCTGACGAAAGTTATGTTGAGGTTAGTGTCATGGAAGATTGGGATGAGGATGTAAGGAAACCTTTTTTTCTTTTTTCGCCTTACCTCCAGTGTCGTCGGTCGTGGCCACGCGGTACACTACAATGGTGTCTCCTGCGGTGGAGGAAGCCGTGACCCGCAGCAGGTGCCACGAAGCCGAGGCGAGGTCACACACTCCTAAATCGGTGGTATCGAGGGTGACGCGAGAGTGGAGGGGTGTCCAGGCCACACCGTCCTCCTCGCTCCCTAATTCCACCTGAGATAGGAAAGGTGTGGGTTTGGGTGTGGCTCTATAGGAAAGCTGACATACATGTTTCAGGAAAACATTGAATGTATGTGATACACAGACTAACAGCTTGAAGAATTCCCATTTTAAGCGATTATTTAGTATTAACTAAGTTGCATTAAAATATTTATTCATTCTAAATAGTTGCTTCACGATATTATTTATATGCATTAGTTTATAATTTGACCAAGAATTAAATGCTCTCTGTAATGGCGGGTCCGGCCTACTCACCTTCCAGTACTGGACAGGGCAGCCCAACTCGGGCCAGGCGTAGAGGCGTAGTGTGACGCACGTCGAGTTGACCTCCACGAGCCGCTCAGGTTCAGGTCTGCCGGGAGCTGACAAGGAGAAGAGGTACTGTGAGGGTGGGACAGTGTGAGGAATGGGACATATACATAAGGCACTTAATACTGTGAGGAAAACTACAGACGTTCATGTGAAATATCTTCTTTAAACGTAATATTGATGGCTCCAAAAGGCGGCGCCTAAGGGGCGGCAGCTGGTACTCACGACTGCCGAGGGTGTTGGCCACTAGGACGGGGCTTGGGGCGGAGGCGCCTTGAGTGTTCCACGCCGTCAAGTAGACGTGGTGTGGCGCTCCGCACGGCAGTCCCCGAACCACAACACCACTCACCCCGGGAGCCACCTCCACCTCCACCCACTCCCCTGCTCGTCCCCGATGGTGCACAGTGTACCCTGTGACAGACCAGGAATCATGAGACATCACAATGAACTCTACTTGGCACAACCATATGACTGTTTGTCATCTACTTTGTTTAATAGGAGTAATGATCTCAGAAAACCAACACTACCGTCTCCTCAGAAGTATATGATAAGGATTAAGAAGACACTGACCCAGTATGGGAGCACCTTCGTCCCCCGCTGACGTGATGGTGAGGTTGAGGGCGTGATGTGTGGCGTGGGAGAGAGAGAGGCTGGGCGCTGTAGGCGGGGTGAGGGCCACCACCTGATGTATGACGCTGTCCACGCCCGCGCTGCTCCTCGCCCAACACGTGTAGTTGTCCGATTGGCGCACCGCTGAAGGAGAGTTAGCTGGGTACTACGTGGATGGCACTTCGGACTAACTATGTCACTAGCAAAGCAATATTCGAACTGGTGTCTGAGCTGCTTCGTCTCTCCCCCACTCACCTGTAAGGTGCAGGTCTCCTCCAGGAAGCAGCTGCATCAGCTGTCCGCTTGTCACTGTGATGCCCCCTTGCGTCCAGCTGGTGGTTGGGGTTGGTGAGCCCAGACCCCGGCAGCCCAACGTGATGCCCGCTCCTACGCCCACGTGCCACATTCTGCCGCCACCTACAGCCACAGGGGTGTAACTGGGCTTGGGATTAGGAATGGCAGTAACTCTTGGCGACGGGTTGCCTTCCCCTACCACGGTGGTAGCCGTCACCCACACCTGTAAGGAGGTGGGAATGAGTTACCTGCAGCACACCTTCCCAGATAGACAAGTGGAACACTCCTGACGCAGCACTAAAAGGAAACAGTTACAGTGTCGACTTACTTGTATCCTGGAGGCCGGCGTGAGGCCGCTCAGCTCCCGCCACGTGGCCTCCGAGCCTCCTGCACCCACCACGTCCCTCATGGCCACCTGCAACATGGAAGCACCATATTTGTCTTCCAAAGAGAAATGTGACGTATTTCTAACATTAATTCCTTAAATGGATCTTTCTGCCTTATCTTTTTCCTCTTACCTTTCCCCTTCCCTCGCCACCTCACCTGGTCGTCCCTTGAGGAGTAGAGTGTGTAGTGCAGGATGGTGCCGATATGGGGCCGCGGGGGTGACCACGTGACCAGCAGCGTGGTAGGGCCTGTCACCACTGCCCTCACCGCATCGGGCGGGCCAGGCACTGCGGGATACACGGGCCAATAATTATTATTATTAGTACCACGTGTTCACCTTGTTAAGATTGAAACCTTGGACTCTTCTCTTTACATATACGTTGAGAAAGAGTTTTAGTTACTCACCATCGTCCTCAGTGACGCAGAAGACCGGTCGGCTGGGTGGACTGAGCCCGACTTCGTTGAAAGCCTTCACTCTCACGCTGATGTTGGTGGCGGGCGGCAGGGCATCCAGGTTCTTCTCCAAGTTGGTCGTGTTTACCTCCCACGAGCTGCCTGACGGAGGACAACATGCACCATAATAACTATTGGTATAGGACTTGTATTGGTCACAGATGAAACATGAATTTTTAAGCAGTTAATACACGATAACTATAGAAGTAGCTTTTTATCCTCCCACTCGTGTGTGACCTGCATGGACATGTAGTACTGCGGAATACTTACTATCGCTCGAAGACTGGGCCTGTCTTGTGGGCGTGGCGACGATAGTATAACCGCTGACAGGGGCATGGACACAGCTAGCTGGGGGCGGCGACCACCACACCCTCACTCCGCCTCGACCAGACCCGCGACACGACACACCGGCAGGAGAACACGACGGGGCTGTAGGAGGGTGTGCAAGGATGAAGAAAACATCGTTCAGATCACATATGAAATAGAAGATGGAATAAGCGGCCTCCCCACGCCACCTACCATCATGGGAGGTGGAGTCCACGATCCTTGGGGAGGAGAGTGGCCCGGGCCCCGCCCTGGTGAAGGCCCGCACCGCCACCTCGTACAGGGACGCAGGCACCAGGCCGCGCACTTCGTACTGTTCCACGCCGTTCAGATCTGAGAAGCAGCGTGTAGGGTTGAAAGGAAGTTTTTTGCAATTTTTATCTTCTCGATTTTTTTCTCTCTCTCTCTCTCTCTCTCTCTCTCTCTCTCTCTCTCTCTCTCTCTCTCTCTCTCTCTCTCTCTCTCTCTCTCTCTCTCTCTCTCTCTCTCTCTCTCTCTCTCTCTCTCTCTCTCTCTCTCTCTCTCTCTCTCTCTCTCTCTCTCTCTCTCTCTCTCTCTCTCTCTCTCTCTCTCTTTATTTTTATTTAAACTTAGTGAACAGGAATATACAAAAGAAGAAGCATATTGCTACATTGCAGGGTACTAGCACGTTACACAGTATATATGCATATCTTGAATTGTATTCTTTTTCGGCTTAAAGTGCCACTTTTCCTCATGGCACTATTTCAAAAGCCGATTAATTGTTCACTACACCAGGGTGGGGAATGTTCCTCTCCACCTGTGGGCAGCCACCTTCACCTGTTGGGTGGACATCTCCCGCACTGAGGCCACTGCTGCGGTGAACACATTCCACAGTCGAGAGACTTTGGCTGTGAAGGTCCTCTGGTGCTGACTGGTGTGTGACCTCGGCACCCCGACCTGCTCGGGGCTGGAGAGCACCGTTCTCGTGTCTCTCACAGCCTCTCGCGGGGGGAGCCTTAGCCCTGCCAGGTGCTGCACCTCCTGTACCTGCGTCTTGTGAAGGACCACCAGTGCTGCCACGTCCCGGCGGTGCTCCAGTGTGTCCAGGGCAGGTATGTTACGTGGGGGAAGAGCGCAGCTGTTGCTCTCTATCAGTCGCTGCACACGCCGCTCTATCTTGTCGAGTCTCCGCAGGTGTGTTGCAGCACCGGACATCCACGTCAGGATCCCATACTCCAGGTAGGGCCTCACCTGTACCTTGTAGAGTGTGAGAAGGCCATTTCTGTCCAGGAAACCTGCCACTCTACGTAAGGCGGAGACCCGAAGGGAGGCTTGGTGGGCGATGTGATTTATGTGGTAATCGAACCGGAGCTCTGCGTCGAAGTTCACTCCGAGAATCTTGATGTGGTCCTGGAGTGGGAGGGTGACGGAGCCAAACTTCACCTGTCCCTCAACGGCTTGTGAAGCTGCCGGGGACCGAGACACCACCATGGCCTGTGTCTTCTCAAGTGCAAAGCTAACCTGCCAGCGCTCTCCCCACCTTTGTATTGTTTGCAGTTGCTGGTTGACGTCAGCAACTGCTTGCTGGCTGTCTTGGCGACAATAAGAGCGGGAGAGTATGCAATCATCTGCATACGCGGAGACTGCTGGCAGGGTCCTGAGAAGGTCGTCAATGTACAGGTTCCAGAGAACCGGTCCCAGCACAGATCCTTGAGGAACTGAGGCCCTCACTGGAAAGTTTCTGGACTGCTGCCTGTTGACGACAACATGGAGTGACCTGCCGTAGAGGTAGTCACTCATCAGCCTCAAAAGATGACCTTGAATGCCCTTGGCACGGAGCTTTTCTAGCAAGCCCGCGTACCACACGCGGTCGAAGGCACCCGAAATGTCAAGAGCGACGACGAGGGTATCCAGGCCGTGATCCAAGGAGTCTTGTCAGTCCCTGGAGAGGAGCATGAGAAGGTTTGAGGTGGAGCGGCCAGATCTGAACCCGAACTGATGGTCGGACAGGAGGGATTTGTTATCTAGGTGGTGGGTGAGGGTCTCCACCATTATCCTCTCGAAGACTTTGCCAACCACAGACAGGAGGGAGATAGACCTGTAGTTAGCAGGTTCAGATCTGGATTTTTTCTTGTGCACCGGCACCACGCGAGCCTCTTTCCATATGGAGGGCCACGTGTCTTTCCGGACACAAGAGGTGAACACCTCAGTGAGGGGCCATGCCAGCTCACTCGAGCACTTGTGGGCTGACGTCATCGGGCCCTGACGCCTTCCTTACGTCTACTGCTTTCAGGAGGTGCTTCACCCTCTCCTGTGTCACCTCCACCGTTGTGACTGTCTGGTCACACTCCTGCGCCAGCTGAGGTGGAGGTCTATTTGGGTCGGCGACGGTCATCCTGGCAAAGAAAATGTCAGCCAGCAGGTGTGCCTTCTCCTTGCTGCTCACCGCCGTAGTGCCGTCTTGCCTGGTGAGGGGAGGGATGCTTTCCTGGTGACTGGTACCTTGCCTCCCCTTAACAAGGGACCACCAGGTCTTGTTTCCCACCCCAGGTCTACACAACTTAGAGCGAAGGTCGTTTTCCCACCTCCTCTGTGCCCACTTGCTGGTGGCCGTCATGTTCCTGCAGGCCTGGCGATGTAGAGCTTTGTTGCGGTGAGTTGGGCTTCTCTTGAAGCGTGGCCACGTGGAATACTTCTTTCCTGCCGCAAGCCAACATCGATAGCCAAACCAGGGCTGATCGGTGGGTCTCGACGTGTACTGGCGGTGAGGAACATGCTGTCGTTGAAGAGACTTGAGCCGCTCGGTGAATGCCCTGGCCTTAGCGTCTGCACGTCCAGAGAGAATGGCGCCCCAGTCCGTACGCTACAGGTCCCTCCTCAACGAGGGCCAGTCTGCTCTATTCCACAGCCATATGGTGCGGGAGATGGCTTCGTCTCGCGCCACACCCACGTTGGTCCGTATCAGGATGGCATGGTGGTCGGAGCTTCCCACCTGGCCAAGCTGGTGGCAAGGGATGGTGCCTTCACTCAGGTCCGTGATGGCGGGGTCCAGTGCTCCACCACGTTCATGGGTTGGGAAACTGACGTGGTCTGTCAGTCCCTGCACTGTCAGTAGGTTGTTGTAGGCAGCTCCTTCCATGTGGTGGTTTAAGTCGCCCAAGATGAGGACATTCCTGCAGTGATGACGTGTCAGCAGTTCGTCTAGGTGTTCCGTCAGGAAGTCTATGGGTGCAGGGCCTTGCCTCGGAGGGCGGTACATGGCACAGAGCAGGAAGGCTGTGCCGTCAGCCATCACAACTCTCAGAAACACCACCTCTGTCGAAGGTGGTGTCTCTATGTCCAGTCTGTGTGCCTGTACACCTTCCTTAAGACACACCACCTCCCTGTCTTCCTTGTCGGTCCTCTCTAATCCAGTGGGTGTATCCTGGGACCTTACCGAAACTTGCCTCCACCATACTGGTTAGCCATATTTCGGTCACCACTGCAATGTCTTCCTCAGGATGAAGTTGTGAGTGAGGTCACCGATATTAGTGCGGAGACCGCGCACGTTGGCAGAGAGGACTGTCAGGTGAGGTGAGGTCATTTTACCTGAGTTGATGCTGGTTGGCGGGGTTGCTCAGATAAGGAAGGTTGGTCGTCCACTGCCAGCCAGGTGTCTGACCCCAGAGTGGAGGCTGAGGCAAGACGTGTGAGAATCCCGGTGGCGGCGATAGGAGGCTGGGAACAGGCTGCCTCACCTCAGCAATCACACATCTGAGGAGGTGCTCTTGCCTTTGTTCTGCCACTCTTGTGTTGCAGTCCTCAATAGTGTGGCCTCGGCGGGAACAATACGCACACACTAGTTCCTTTCCTCGTCCTCTAGGGAGGCAGTGTTGCCTGGAGGGCAGAGTGTGGCTGGAGCTGCCTTGCCTGTCTGGGTGGCGGGGGGAGAAAGAGGAGCCTTGCTGAGCAGGTTGACGCACCTTCTGTTGCTGTCTTATTCTAGTGGCTCGTTGTCTGCTCTGCTGTTGCCGATTTCCTATTTGTCGGTTGTTGTTGTTGTTGTTGTTGTTGTTGTTAACACTGCCGCTAGTATTACCTCCTCTCTCTCTCTCTCTCTCTCTCTCTCTCTCTCTCTCTCTCTCTCTCTCTCTCTCTCTCTCTCTCTCTCTCTCTCTCTCTCTCTCTCTCTCCCTCCCTCCCTCCCTCCCTCCCTCCCTCCCTCCCTCCCTCCCTCCCTCCCTCCCTCCCTCTCTCTCTCTCTCTCTCTCTCTCTCTCTCTCTCTCTCTCTCTCTCTCTCTCTCTCTCTCTCTCTCTCTCTCTCTCTCTCTCTCTCTCTCTCTCTCTCTCTCTCTCTCTCTCTCTCTCGATTCTAGGACCAAAGTACGTATGGAAATAGTTCGTATGCATAAAGTTCGTACGCAATTGTTCGTAAGCAAATGTTCGTAAGGGATAAAGTTCGTTTGAAAAAAGTACGTACCAAAAAGTTCGTACGCTAAAGTTCGTATGCAGATGTTCGTATGGTACGTATGTATGTACCTATGTAAAATATTCATAACGACCTAACCTAACCTAACCGATCCTAACGCGTACGAACATTTTTTTAACGAACATTGGCACGACGGACATTTAACCTTACGATTTTTTTTTCCATTACGAATTTTTTCCATTACGAACTTTTGCCGTGACGAACTTTATACCCTACGTACTTTATCCTGACGTACTTTAGGCAAACGAACTTTATCTTACGAATTATTGCCATACGAACTTTTTCTATACGAACTTTTGTCCGGAACCTCTCTCTCTCTCTCTCTCTCTCTCTCTCTCTCTCTCTCTCTCTCTCTCTCTCTCTCTCTCTCTCTCTCTCTCTCTCTCTCTCTCTCTCTCTCTCTCTCTCTCTCTCTCTCTCTCTCTCTCTCTCTCTCTCTCTCTCTCTCTCTCTCTCTCTCTCTCTCTCTCTCTCTCTCTCTCTCTCTCTCTCTCTCTCTCTCTCTCTCTCTCTCTCTCTCTCTCTCTCTCTCTCTCTCTCTCTCTCACCGGTGACGGGCCTGGTAATGAAGGTGAAGTGACCCTGCAGGTTTTGGCGGCGCAGGGCGAGCGTGTAGCCTCTGAGGGCTCCGTGGGTGAGGCGGGAGTCTGGTGACCGCCAGGTAACTAACAAGGAGCGAGGTCCCCCTGCCGCTACCCGCACCTCTCTAGGGGCTCCGGAAGGCGCTGTGAAAGATGGAGGAGGTTTGTTGGCTCGGTGCGGCTGGAGGTGACTATTTGATATGTAAATGATGCCAGTATTCCTTCTACTTGGTATATATCAATGATATTCTCCCAGAGGACTCACCCTCCTCAGTAGTAATGAAGAGCTGCGTGGGGGAAGGTAGTGACACTCCAAGGTCGTTGTGTGCCATGAGCCTGACGGCGTAGGTGAGGTGCGGCGAGAGGCCGGTCAGCACGTGTGACGCTGTCCACTGACCCACGCTCACGTTACGCCCGTGCGACGCCCACGTCTCACCTTCTGTCGCTGTTTGAGAGAGGAAAAAATGTTCCTCAATCTCAATGCTACAGGATAGGCAGAGAAGGCAAGCAAAAAATTAATTAATTACAGCATCGCAGAACCCATTGCGATCAACCCTGTAGTGAGGTCATAGTGGTGGTGAGTGAAGGAAGTGGTTGAGGAATTACCTTTGTACTGGATGGTGACAGCAGCGGCCTTGGGGAGGCTCCACGTCACCACGGCGGATCGGCTTGTGACCTCACTCACCTCGACGTTGGAGGGCGGCGTCGGAGGCTCTGGCAAGGAGGGACAAAGACAAGATAAATTTGAGTTATTCATAAACAACTATAAGGTAATGACAGATTAAATAATCGGTAATATTTATGGACTCGAGTAGTACAACAACTAATCATCCTCAACAAAAAACAAGATGCAGCAGAGCACAAGTAAGACTCATTAATGGAAGAAAAATGTGCTCACGAGGTGTGGTCAAGATATACAGGTGTGGACATTTACCTATAATGGCCACGTCGAACACCTGTGAGTGGTCTCCGTGAGGGTTGCTGGCGCGACAGGTGTATGGGCCCGCGTCACTAGCTGTTACGGAATGCATCTCCAGCACGGCCCGAACCACCCCGCCCCCTTCGCTCTCCCGGATAGTGGCTCTGACGAAGTTAATTAAGGAGAAAGTGAGAGGATGAATCAGTTCTAAGTATCACATATAAACCTACATTGTTATTTGTACACATGATATTGATAATTAAGTATATTTTTGTGGTTAACATCTAAGATGTATGTCACAATATTATTATTGAGGCTCTAAAACCCGTAATAGGTTAGCATGCTACCTGTGTCCAGGTGAGATGGGTGCGTGGTGCCTCAGCCAGGTGAGAGTGAGAGGGCCATCACCTGTAGCCTCACACGCCACCGTCACCACCTGGCCGGCATGACCTGTCACTCTTCCTCCTTCCGTCACCACGCGGGCCGGAGCTGAGGGTGGTTAGTAGCAGTTGAATGAGCGAGACACGTCTATCCTAATCATCCCACCTCTTCTCATAACCTAACCTAGCAGACCAAACACCTCCACGTATCCTCAATATTTCCTCCATTCTGCCTTCCCCCATCAGGCAGCTATGTGACCTCGTGACCTACCATGGACGGTCAATTGGACGGCCTTCGAGATGTGTTTCCCGACGGAGTTAGCAGCGCGGCACTGGTACCAGCCTGCATCAACAGTTTTGGTGTCCTGCAGGATGAGTGAGCCGTTGGATGCCTGCGAAGACCTAAGACCATCCACCACGAGCGGCTGGAAGTCCCTCTTGGTCTTTCCTGTGGAAGGCGCAAGCAGATTAGGGACTAGGTAGATGGCAGTGAGGAACACGGAAAAGGAGGTAACAGTCGTAATTTAAGGCATCCAACAGACACAGGGAAGTAGAGATTCAGATAATTTGTCGCTTTATATCAGTTATTTATCATATATACCAATGTTGAACGATGGGTTTGGTAATAGAAGGAAAAAAATGCATGTATTCTGGTATTCGCCTGGTAGAGTTACATAAAAAAAATATTGAAGTAAAAGGTAGTTCCATGTATAGTGTTAAGTTAGGTTGTAGTGTATTTGAAAAGGGTTATAGATGGATATTCATTCTCATTACAAAAGTGTGATATAATACCTGGTGCCTTCATCCAGGTAATGACAGGCTGTGGGTGTCCTCGTGCACTACAGTCCAGCACCACCGTGGAGCCAACCAACGCCGTGCCTCCCCCAGGCTCCACCACCCACCGCGGCGACACCTGGGAAGGGAGGACGAAAAACATATTCAAGTTCGTGCAGAAAGCTTTACTGACCCTCACCTGCAACTCGTATCATTCACATCTGTAGCCTAGAAATTCTACTAATTTCTTATTTGTTCACATGATTTTGTTCAGAAAAAGTCTAGTGGGTGCCTCGTGCCTTTAGTGACTCACTTTGACTTTGAGGCTGGCGGTGTGGTTGACGGAGGAAGCAGCGTTGGCGGCCTCACATGTATAGGTACCTGAGTGGTGCTCCTGTAGCCGTTTGAACACCAGCACCTGTGGGAGTGAGCGGATTAGAGGGGCACTGTACACAAGGGAGATTCACGATAAACATTTAATCTTCTCAGACATGTGGGAGGCTTCAATATGCAATAGTATGGATTTTGTGAATAACCACGATTAAATACGAGTATGCTAACACAACAACGTCCTTTAATCGCTAGCAGCTCCACGAAAGAGAGACAAACAGGGTATTGACGACACACGGTAAATTGCATCAAAGTCCCTCATCAAAGGAATACGCTTTTGAAAGACTCACGTTTTCTTTTGAAGCTTTGCGAGACTCACCTTCGAAAAATCGCTAACTTGTTTACTCTCGAGGTCGGGGTCATGCTGAAGGTGGCGACCGTCCTTGAGCCAGTTGATGGTGATGGGCAGGTCGCCGCCCGTCACCATACACGAGAGCTGCGTCCGTCGCCCTTCCTCCAAACCCGGCCGAAAGGTGAATGTGTCTATCTCAGGCGGCTCTGAGAAATGAGGAGGAAAAGGAAATCTTATTGTACGTTTTAGATCTTATAGGTCCTGACAATTTCTACAAACCCACTGGATAATGGGGCACATAGAAGAACAGGTGGAGGGAGGAAGAAAAGGGTTTGGAAGGAAAATCAGTATATGCAAGGACATGTTGACGGGACATAGGGAGAAAAATGTATTCCAAGGAGGGAGGGAATAATTAAAGGAAGTTGGTAAGGGAAGGAGTTTGGGGGAGGGCGTAGATAACTCACTAAGGACGTGTAGAAAGGTGTGCGAGGCAGCAGTCTGTCCCTGTCTACCTGTCACCACGCAGGAGTAGCGGCCAGCGTCCTCGTGGCTTGCCGTCCGCACTAATAGCGTCCCGTTACTTAACACTTCTTGCCTGCAACAAACACACACACCTACATACACACACATCTTCAACACATCAGCATTCTTTTGTCCCTGTTACAACATCCCAAGGGGTAAGTAGATGATTAGAACACAGAGGCACGAGAAAGCCAGGTGTGAGTTTTTACCTGATGGAAGAGGGAAGGGAGCGCCCGTCCCTCCTCCAGGAGACTGCGGGTGTTGGATAGCCACCCGCGGGACACCACAATCGCACATCCTCACCCGCCACGGCGGTAACGTTAGGCATGGCACGCACAAAGGGCGGACCTACAGGAGGAGTGGGCATATTAGTGGATGGCGGGTGACAAGTTATGTAGAAGGCGAATGGGCAGCAGGCGCGAAGACTCACCGTAAACGTTGAGGCGGGCGGAGTGTGACTGAACGCCGTGGGCGTTGTGGGCGGTGCAGACGTAGATGCCGCCCTCCCGCACCGTCACGTCGCTCAGGTTCACGTGGCTCACCACCTGCCCCAGCGCTGTTCGGAAGCTGCCCACACTGGTCCTGTGGGTAGTGACGGTAGTGATGTAGAGGTAAAGGGTGTCAGGCTTGGATAGTGCAGACTTTAATGTGCAGGGGATAGCGGTGCATGTTTTGTGGATAAGGGCAGATAGGAAGTTTCTGGAGCAGGATTTTGGATTTGAGGGGAGTGAGAGGTTCCTAGTACACACATTAGGTGGTGAGAACAGGTTTAGCGACATTTGGTGCAGGTCTTTGGGGACTGAGGTGAGGTAAGCAACCTTTGATGCAGGCAATGGGTGGTGAAGGAAGTTTAAATGGGTTTGGTACAGTCAAGGGTGGTGAAGGGAGGAGAATAGCCCCTGGTGCAGGTTCTGCGGCACAACTTACCGGTGGGAGGGTGGAAGAGGCTGCTGGTCGCGGGTCCAGGTAATCACCGGCAGGGGAGAGCCCACAGCTGAACACTTGAGGGACACAGGCGCTCCAGGAGACACCGTCTGGTCGATGGGTGTGTAGCGTAACTGCGGGGCGGATTCTAGGATAGGAACAAAGATAATTAGATACACCAGGGAAAAGTTGACAATGTAAGAATGCAATTAAGGCAGAAGCAGCTGAAATGCGTAGGTAATTTAAGTACCTGTGTGCGAGTAGTGGGACAAACCCAAGTCCCGCGACGCCCGACGCAAACCACCACTGACAAGCGCCTGCAGGAGAGAACATGATACAGTCGGTCTATCAACATTCACGGAAAAAGATATATGAAGGAGGCTGGGTGGCTCTGTGTACCACTTAGAGAACTTTGCATCAGTCAGGCATGAAACTTACGTGTTACTAGAGAAAGAAAAAAAATCAGGAGTGATCCATCAGTCATACACAGGTTCTTTCACCCACCTCTCCACCTACGAAGTTTCCGAAGATTCTAGGTGGTGACAAGTGGGCCACATGTACACCCTCAGACCACGTACTTCCCGCTACGAACTTAGGGGTACTTTCAACCTGTTCCGCTTCATCTTCAATTGTTTCCTCCTCCGCATATAAGCCATCCGTCTTCTCCTCCTCTTCTTCAGCAATGTTGTATTCCTCTTCCTCCTTCATTACATTAAAGTTTTCCGTTGTCTCTGCATCATGGTAGATGACATCGGCAGCCTCGACGTTTGTCTCCTTTATCTCTGGTCCGCTAGATGACTTCTGGGTCGTCTGGCCACTGAGGAAAATTAATGTCAAAATTATGTCTGTCTGTCTGTGTAACTGTCTCTCTTTACTGTTAACTACTGCATATTGTTACGAACATGGATATTTGGCGGGCTTTTTACGCGGGAGAAACGCTTGGCGTGTCTCTCGGACCACCGGGGCCACTGGCCAGTCCAGGAAAGCGTCGAGAGAGGCCAGCTGGGTGAGGAGGGCAGCGGTTGGTGAACTGGTGTTGATATCGGTAAAATCACTTATTTGGCCTTTTGCAGCCTCCACACTGGGGCCAGAGCAGGAGGAGAAAGTGATAGGCCTTTGTTACGCACTGCATCCCTGTGTTGGAGGAGAAGAGAGACAGCAGAAGAGAGGAGAGCACATCTAGAGAGGCGGGCAGTGGAGACAGGGGCCAGCGTGAGGAGGAGGAGCACGGGACAGAGGGCTGTGCTGCTGTCGTGACAGTGCTATGCTGAGACAATGCTCTGTGTTGAGCCTGTTGTCTTGGTGCTGTGGCTGTGCTGAGACTGTGCTCTGTGTTGAGGCTGAGACGTGTTGTGCTGCTGTTGTGTTGAGGCTTAGACGTGCTGTGCTGCTGTTGTGTTGAGGCTGCGTTGAGCCTGTACTGTGCTGTGTTGAGACTGTGCTGAGGCTGAGACTGTGTTCTGTTGTGCCGTGGGCCGAGTGAGACTGTATTATGTTCTATGCCTCTGGGACTGTGCCCTAAAGTGTGTAAACTGTGTAACCTTGCCAATGTTTTGTTTAGTAAAGGAAAGGAAATGTCAACGAGTGTTTCTTGTCACCACCTAATCGCCAGTGTTTTTGGGGTAACAGTCGCTAGCTACACTCGCCACAGCGGTTCCGTCTTCCGTGCCCGGAAAAGTAAGTGATTAAGGTGAAAGGTGTCAGTAGTGAACATGTAACTTTGGTGCTTAGTGGAGTGTCTGGGATGCTAGTTGGTCGACTGGAGAGAGGAAAACTTCTCCAGCTGAGGTTAAATAAAAGCTCTAACAATAAGGATTTATGTTTGTGTATGCGCGCTGTCTAGGGACAGTGTGCGCCGAGTTGAAGGTGAAGGTTAGTTTGCAGCGTACTTAAATAAATGATAATATGCACAAATGAAAAACGTGAATAAAGAATATATTATGTACACAATGAAATAATGAAAAATACAAATGAAACAAGGTTACATAAATTTTAGCTGCGTTGGCACATTTTCTTTGTAACCAGTAAAGAGAAAACGCGCTGCGCTAAGGGGTACTGCTACAAACAGTCATTACGACCCCTTCCCGCTCCAGTCACGCAGTGAGGCCATGCTGACGAGAGGAGACAGGAGTGAGTGGAGTGAAGGAGGGGGTTCGTAACAATATATTTATCTGACTGTATGCCTACTTAATCTCTCTCTCTCATTTTTTTTTCATGCTACAACTGTTTATTGATCAGTTAGGTGATGTAGCAATACCATTCACATATCCAATTAGATTAATATATCTAATATCAGCTGTTATGAGGCAAGAAGCAACACATGTATAGAGGATTAGGTTGTCCAACCACCATTATGACATCAGTATAACAACTGTGCATTACATGTTTGAGGAAAATAAATGGGTAGAGGAGAGGAATGGAGGTGGGAGTGATTGAGGGAGAATCTGACGTCAGGCATGCATCTCAATGCTTGGTTGAATTTATTTATGAATTTCTTGAATCACTTCTGAAACTCAGTAGTGCAGTGGGTAGCATAAGGATTATATACTGTATATAATCCTTGGGTTAGCACGTCTGACTACGAATGAGCTGATCCGAGTCTGATCCCGAACGGACGCCATCGGCACACAACTCACCCAACTGTACATCCTTCTAAACGGGTTGGTAGATTAATGAATAGCTTGGGAAACCTGGGGAAGGTAAACTGTGGAAAGATGGATTTCACAGTGGCGCTGTGTCCCAACTTAACGGATTAATTTCCACCATAGGCTTAAAGGCTAATGTGACTGGAGATGAGCGCCTGCAACTACGCGCAGCTATGGCGTGTGCCCCCAGCTCCCTCACATTACCTTTAACTTCTGAAACTCCGACTATTTTCATTTTGACAATTAAAAAAAGTACGAACAACTAAATTAACTTCATATGGGTTGATGATAATGAAGACAATACTTGTCCATTGTCCAGGAAATTGAAACAGAAGGGAAGTGGAGATGGGATTGGGGGTGAAAGTGGGGGACAGCACAGGAAGTGGGGAACAGGGGAACATTGCCATTGGAGAAGAAAGCCGGAAGAAGGCAACCCGCTGCGGTGACAAGCATGTACTAATTTCCGTGTGATTTTGCGAATATACAGTGCGATTAACGAGGATCTGGAAACGTGGTGCTTCAGGAGATTAGTGGCTGAATATAATTGGTCTTGTTTTCAGGCTATTAACAGGTAATTATGACATAATTTCAAACAGTTGCCGATAAGACGCCATGTTTAGGCCAAGAGAGACTTTGCGGCTTCGCTTATTCCTAACTACCTTACATTCCATATCTTTGGTTATTTATCACTTGTTTCTTGTTTCTGTTAAATTTTACTAATAGCATCTCCTCACGGATCACCAAAATATTGGCATAGGTGATGAGATATGTAATGTACAACACGTTTGTTGGTGGTTTTATTTGGGGGACGGCATTAGTTTGGCCACAGAGGCTCTAAAAATCTGATAGATGCCTCAAATTTTAGGTAAATGTTCAGTTATTTGCCCATCTCATAATTGGATACACCGGCTATTTATTTCTGGGCAAAATATGGTGCTTTTTAATTTGGAGATAGTTTTTTTTGTCGGAAATTGCTAAAAAGTGACTTATTGCAATTTCATCACGAAGTTGCAACTTGGCCAATTTCAGACAAAATCAGCTATTTCCAAACGATAAATGCACCACATTTTGCCCAGAAATAAATTGCCAGTGTATCTAATTGTCAGACGGGCAAAACAAAGCGTCCTCGCCCGTTATAAACACGTTCATGTACCACCATCACTCGAAAAACACAAAAACCGATAAAAATCCATAACATCGGCACTAACTTATTTTCACGCATGAAACAGAGGTTCAAAATGCTTGAAATGATGAGATCTATTAGTTCCAACCATCAAAAGTGCAAAAGCAACACTTAGATGTACTACCAAACCTAACCAAACCAAACCTAACCTAACCAAACTAACCTAACCAAACTAACCTAACCTAACCTAACCTAACCTAACCTAACCTAACCTAACCTAACCTAACCTAACCTAACCTATGCTCATTATTCTATGCTGAAAAGCATAGAATAATGAGATCTAAACGATGAGAAGTGTTAGAATTACCGCTGTGAGACGGGCAAATAACTGAACATATACCAAATTTTAAACACAGATATTCAGTTATGGTTAGGTTAAGGTAGCTAGATAAGGTTACGTTTATGTTATGGTTAGGTTCGGTTCAGTTAGGTTATGTTATGTAAGATTTTTACATTTTATTACCCAAATCCAGAAAAAATCTAAGGTTGAGAACCCTACCTTTTGGATAATAAAATGTAAAATTCTTATATAACTGGACCTAACTGAACCGAACCTAACCTAACCTGACCTAACCATAATATAAACCTAACCTAACAATCTTAACTTAACCATAACTTAACATATGTGTGGACTTAGATTTTTAAAGAGCCTCTGTGGCCAAACTAAGACCGTCCCCCAAATAAAACCACCACAAACGTGTTGTACATTACATACCTCATCACCTATGTCAATATTTTGGTGATCCGTGAGGATATGCTATTAGTAAGATTTACCTTATTTTATTATGTAGTTGTGTGTGTATTTAAAACTAAGTGCTTACAGATACGGTAGCTATACCCCGTTGTCATCCCCTATTCGTATGGCATGCGCCGGCATCACCCATCATGTTCGCATTAAATTCGACGTTTTCATCAAAACACTTGGAAAGTTATCAACAGGATAATCTGCTATTCCTACGGCCTGTGCCCTTATATTTACGTGGTAAAGCATTTTTGAAGTTATGTCAGGTTGATTATGTTATGTTTGGTTCGGTTAGGTTTGGTTATATAAGCTTTTTATATTTTATTACCCAAAAGTTAGGCACGTGCCGTATCTATAAGCGGGCATTTAAGGTACGGCTGCCATATCTGTAAGCTGTGCCTACAAATGCTTACAAATACGGCAGCTGTATCCCGTTGTCATCTCCTATTCGTAGGGCTGCCATACCTTTAATCACTGCCTGTTAAAATACAGTCCTAGACGTTAATAATCCTGGTGGTTGAGTTGCAGATTGGTAATGGGTGATGTTAACTAACTGTGTTGAAAAGGAGGAAAGTCATACTCTCATAGTGATTTAGGTGCATTGCTTCACTATTTCATACTTAATTCATATGTATTGCATTGCTGAGTTAGTTTAGTTGTGTTGGTGATAGTTATAATACTAGCCATTTCGAGTTAACTCTGATATCTTGTCTTTGTTCATTCCATGTCTCATTATTCTTAAGTAATATAAATTATTTCTTGGATGTACAGTATGCATTCTTAATGGAGGTGACTGTGTAAGTAAGCTTTAATTCTGAAGACAGTTTAGTGATGTTAACAAGAGCAAGGGACTCCAATAGCTATGGGAGAGGAATAATAACTACCACTATTCTTTGGCCATTTTTCTTTGGTAATACTGCCAAGTGGCCATAACACTATCTTGACGGGGCTGCAAAGCTATATATATAGCTCAAAGAACTTTTGCGGACAGCATGAATCTCAATAAGAAACAAAGCATCACTTAAAAAATCTAACTCGCTCTACTAACGAGGGGAGGCTGACCATCTAAGGTCTCCATTAAGCTTACCGGTGCCACAGGTTAAGGATATAAAAATAAACTTAAATGCAGAAGGGTAAAGGAGCAAGCAAGTGTAAAATTATATGCTGGTGAATAAAAGAATGCATATGAATGAGTGAAAGGGTGAAATGAGTTACATTGAGATGGCTTGGAAGTGTGTTGAGAATGAATTGATAAGCTTAAGGACAAAATGTGCAAGGGATGACATAGGTAGATTAGTAGAGCAGATGAGTAATGGAAAGAGAGAGATGACAGATAGGGATTTGATCACAGCAAAGGAATGTCGACACAAGGAAATGTGGAGATTTTTCTGCTGTGGCCACCAACATGAGGGAAGTATCCGTATAGGGATGAGGCATCGTATATATAGATCAATAGATAGATATGCGGCATTAAGTCTGGAAATTTCCTTAACCGGTTCATATAACAGAAGGTATTATGTAGCAGTTAGGAAATTGTACTTTCATGCTAGTTAAGGGTTTATATGTGGGATGAGTTGAAAATTTTATATGGGTGAGAAACTTCATGCCACATTAACACTGTACTGGGTAATAGTGCACTTGCTAGCTGGAGGCGTAGTGGACAGCTCGTGCATGTACTTTTCTTTGTGGCTTCAGAGGTTTTTGGTTCATAAGGAAAGTTGATGCCATCTTCATTTTGTTATGTGTATGAAAGCTTTTGAATGTGAAAACCTAATCTGATCTTGACAATATCAATTTTAGAAGTAAGTACTGACCATGGTTCCAGGAATGACACTATGGTCTGGAACAGATGTTATAAGTTCTTTGATTGAGTAAAATTTTATGGGTGAGTCATAGACTACACTATACTTGACTGGACACTCGAAATCGGCCTTTTGCAAACAGGTCCTACGGTAGATTTTTAGAAAAATCAAATAAAATACTTAGAATTAAGATAGGAACCACAAATAAAAAGCAAACACTTCAGAATGATGTAAAGAATATGTTTATGAGCAACAAAAACAAATTAGTCAACATACGTCATCAGTGGGCGACAATTATTAAATCCTAAGAAACCAAGAAAAACACAAAATTTGCAATAATTTACAGGAATATTGGAATTTCAATCTGAAAACACTTACATGCATAGCCCATGTAGTCTATATTAATATGCAATACCATAGAATACACCATACGTGACTGTGCACTCGAAATCGGGTCTTTCGCAAATGTGTCCTGAGGCGATTTTTTGTTTGTTTTATTTGAATAAAATACTTAAAATCATCTTAGAAACTTTAAACAAAAAGCAAACAGCTCAGAGTGATGTGAAGAATATGTTTATGAGCAACAAAAACAAATTAGTCAACATACGTCATTGGTGGGCGAAAATTATTAAATCCTATGACACCAATAAAAACACCATATTTGCAATAATTTCCAGGAATATTGGAATTTTAAACTGAAAACGCATACACACACAGCCAATGTAATTCATACTAATATACATGCATGCTTGAAATAAGATTTGAAACTATTTCCAAATATTCTTTTTGTTTTCTACGTTTTCACTGAGCATGGCAGGATACACAACACCTTAGTGTTGAGAGAGTAATTGTAAAATATAACCAAAACTTGAACACAACCCCCTAAGTCACTCGTAATCAATTCACTCATACTCATACTTTCATATACCCATAAATAACATCAAGAAGAAAAAACGTAACATTCCTAATCAACTTACGATGTTTGCGGAGTGTCATCGAGAGAGCGTTTCTTAGAGACTGTAAAATAACTCCATTGTAATAACTCCTTATTGGTGATGGTCTCTAGTCAGCTTGTTGGTTTCATTGCCTCCTCCTCCTCTTCTATCTAGCAATGTTTTTTCCAATGATCTTATCACCATACATCACTTTCCCGGCGTGCGTACTTTTCCTCTTATCCTGCCATGCTCAGTGAAAACGTAGAAAACAAACAAAATATTTGGAAATAGTTTCAAATCTTATTTCAAGCATGATTCAGAGTATACAATAGAAGCTGATGTAGAGAGTCAAGGGTGCTAACGCTAGTCTGGTTTCCGTTTTCCCTGGATTTACAGCGATACGACTACCAGTCTGGTCACACTAACTTTGTGAAATCAGCTGTTCATAACAACAACACAAGTCGTTATGGAGGAAGCGCTTTTTTTCTTCTGCTCATGAACATTTTTTCATGAGACTTATAATAGCGTCATAGGACTAATGAATTGAACTATTTATGTTGTTGACTTTTCTGTAAAGGTTTGTTTTGGTCTTCTTCTTCTTCTTCTTCTTCTTCTTCTTCTTCTTCTTCTTCTTCTTCTTCTTCTTCTTCTTCTTCTTCTTCTTCTTCTTCTTCTTCTTCTTCTTGTAACCTCTTGATAATGTAATGCGAGAAATAAATGCTATATTTGCATCGAATTAAAATTTATATTTGGGTGTTTTCTTGTATTGTCGTCTATCCTATTTTTCTCATACTCATAAAACGTCATTGAAAAAAGAAGTGCAATATTTTTTTCGTTGCATATATACTGAATAAACGATAGTTTCTCAGTCGGACGTCTTACCGTCACACAGCTCACTTTTCTCACACGCTCAGCTACGCGCCACAAATTGTTGTGAAAAATTCATTCCCGAGCCGATATAACGATAATATGACATTTGATCACAATCATATCATATTCAGGAATGGTGATTTCACAATATGTGATGTATTATTTCAGAAATTATTGCGAATTTGCCAGAAATTTTTGCTATAAACAATATGCTTTATACATAACTCCCACACGATTTTTCACTCAAACTTGTAATCTTTATGTTAATTTCCTATTTGCAAAAGTTGTAAAATAATTTTTTAGGTTCAGCCATGGTTCAGCAATCATTACTGATTGTAAAGACATGAAATACAATGTCCTAAGTAGAATATAAACTGATATATGAAGTATTATCTGTCATCACTCATAGCAGCGGAATCTATAGGACCTAAATGTAAATCGTCTGTCAGCGATTGTCGCGAGTGTCCAGTCAAGTATAGTGTAGTCTATGGGTGAGTATATGCATAATGTCTTGTTGATTTTGCTAATGTTAATTGATGGAGTATTGGTTTGTCCTGTAGGTAGTTATAGTTCAATTGTGAGAACTATTTTTCCTTTCACTTGCTCCTTGAATAACATTAAAATCTGCCCATAAATTAACTATAAATTGATAATTCTTTGTCTGTCTGTCGAGTCCAATTGCCATCATGCACCAACCATCCATCCAAGGCACCACGTCATGTCAAGAGTGGTGGCCATAACAGAGGAGAGTCTTTACTGTTACCTGTGTGTAACCACTTGGATCTTAGTGATCATTACGGTCTAACTGGTAATACGTCGTGTGTGTTGAGTGTCCTGTCAGGGACTCAATCCTCGGCTGCAATACTCTCATCATCATACAGCATCTATTAACACCACCACTACCACTATCTCTTTGACTACAACTGGAATGCCGCTACAATTGCATTACCACCTTATACGAAGGCATTTTCTAATGACTTTTATTCTCTCGGACGTGTGAATTGTACGTGTTTGTGGGGAACTAAAGTGGAAGCAACTTTATCCCATGTGAGTATTGAAATAATTAACTTGTAGAATACTTGAATGTGCTTGTTTTGTTCTCAATTTTTTTTAGCTATATTATTATTATTCATGTTTACTAGGTTCTTCAGTAGTCTTGCATCCATGTGTACTTCACAATTTGACTTTGGCTTTCACTTAGTTGTATTTGTGGATTCGTCATGGGCATGAATGAGTGACCAGTTTTTTTATAATATTTTCTTTTTATGTCTTGGACCTATGGCACTGGTAGGCTTTACGGAGGCTTTTTGAATGGTTGACTTTCGCCCGTTAGAAGTGCAGGTTAGATTTTTTAAAGTGATACCTCGTTTCTTGTTGAGAGGCTCATGCTATCCGCGGAAGCTCCTCATTGCATTTGACGTTGAGGTCCCAGTCTAGGATAGTGTTGATGGCAGCATTTGGGGGATCTTTAGCCACTTGACATTCTTGCACCCACCACATAGATAAGTAATAATAATATTGACAAAAATATCAGTTGAAGTTGTAAAACCCATTCAAATTTAGCAGATACTCAACAGGTGTGGGAGCTGTGTTAGGACTGCCCTTGTCTGGGATCAAACTTGGATCAGTGGATTCATAGTCAGACATGCTAACTACTGCAACACTGAGGCAACTGGTTCTGGGCTTATTTGAAAATAATGAAAAAAGCTTAATATATTGATTAATTGAGATAAGAACTGAAATCTGTACTAGAATCTTCTTTACAGTCATGTGCTAGTTTAATATTAATAGGGTTTAAGAACGTTTGGAACAATGCTTTGTGAATTCTTTTCAGGGAGATCAGCAGTAGCAGGAGTAGTAATAGTTTTCAATACTAAGTAACTCATGGAGTAGATGGTGAGATAGTATATATAATAGTATATTGGGATGTGCATTATGACCTGCCCACCTTTAAAGGGATTACCAACAGAAAATATAGATATACAGATGTTGGAGAGAGGGAGAGAGAGAGAGAGAGAGAGAGAGAGAGAGAGAGAGAGAGAGAGAGAGAGAGAGAGAGAGAGAGAGAGAGAGAGAGAGATTGGGGAAGGAGAGGAAAATATATAATAAGGATTGGAAGAAGAGAGGTGGTTAAACAAGAGGGGGTATAAGATTTAAAAAAAAAAAGGAATGGCGTGGAAAGGAAAAATAAGTGAAGAGCATGACAGACATTATTGAATAGTGAGGAAACTAAATTTGTAACTAGATTTCACTTATAATTTGACTTATTTCATGATACATACAATTCCAATATGAATTTCAGAAATGTAATTCATCCTTCAATATTATTTTTCTCTTATCTTACCATACTTTTATTTTTTTTATCTATATCAATCTATCTATTTCTCTCCTTCAGTCTATTTTCATTAACTTTGCTGAATATACATTTAATTCTGTCAACCTTTTCTTTGTCTTCATGCACTATCATAGCTTTGTCCTGCCCCTTTCCATGCTATGCTGTCCTCTTTCCATGCTATGCTGTCTCCTTCCCATGCTATGCTATCTCCTTCCCATGCTATGCTGTCCCCTTCTCATGCTATGTTATCCCCTACCCATACTATGCTGTTCCCTTCCCATGCTATGCTGTCCCCTTCCCATGCTATGCTATCGCCTTCCCATGCTATGCTATTCCCTTCTCATGCTATGTTATCACCTACCCATGCTATGCTGTCCCCTTCCCATGCTATGCTGTCCCCTTCCCATGCTATGCTGTCCCCTTCCCATGCTATGCTGTCCCCTTCCCATGCTATGCTATCCCCCTCCCAAGCTATGCTGTCCCATTCCCATGCTATGCTATCCCATTCCCATGCTATGCTGTCCCTTTCCCATGCTATGCTGTCCCCTTCCCATGCTATGCTATCCCCTTCCCATGCTATGCTATCCCCTTCCCATGCTATGCTGTTCCCTTCCCATGCTATGCTATCCCCTTCCCATGCTATGCTGTACTCTTCCCATGCTCTGCTGTACCCTTCCCATGCTATGCTGTCCCCTTCCCATGCTATGCTGTACCCTTCCCATGCTATGCTGTACCCTTCCCATGCTCTGCTGTACCGTTCCATCACTGCCCCACCCTGCTCTGTCGGATTAAGTCTTCCATCACAACATTAACGGAGATTTTTGTGCAAATGAATAATTGAAGTGGCTTTGATTACAAATTCAAAAGGTCGGTAATCGTTCATTGATAATTTGTGGGAGGTGTACAGTTAATAATTTTTTTCTCCTTTTGATTCATTGGTTGTATTCTTTTGCAGGTGAATGTTGAGAGGTCATTCCACGGAGGTCATCTAGTGTTTAATAAGCTCAACTTCTTGACTTCTCTGACCCATGTGATTCCAGATTGGTTGTGAGTTTTGTTTATATATTGATGTACTTCGTATGGTTTCATCTTTTTGTATGTTTTTTTCTGTGTGTATTATTATTATTCTTTTTGTTTACATATATTGTTTTATTTGTTTTTTTATTCTTTATTGTTTAGGCGTATCTATCGTGAATTTTTGTTTTGGTTGTAGCACGTACAATGGTCAGCGTTCCACAGTTAGCTCTCAGTGTGAAGGGTTGGTCGCGCTCCTGCTCTTGCCACTTACTACTGACTACGTACCTACTACCTATAGTACTACCTACTAAGAAATGGCTTCGAGGACTCCTTCTCCATCCTCTTCGAACACGTCTTAATGAATGAAACCATGTGTATAGCGAACTCGTTCGGTATTTTTACCGAACTTCAGATATAACTAATTATCATATATAACGTCAGACCCTCCACCCCAATTGGTTTGTTATATCGAGGTTTTACTGTATCTATAAACTATGATCTTTCGAGATTTCCTGGGAAATTTCCAAAGCTTTTTTATTATCAGATTTAAAAAATGTTAAAATAGTTCCAATTATTAGCCCTCAAAGATCTTCCTTTTTAAACAAGAATAACGCACAGTTCTTTGAGGAATACTTTGTAACTGTAATATAAATAATGTAACAGTAGGAAGGCAAATGATGTGTGTGTGTGTGTGTGTGTGTGTGTGTGTGTGTGTGTGTGTGTGTGTGTGTGGTAAAACATCAAATAAGATATATCAGAAAATAAGAAAATATAATGATAAAAGAAAAAACTGGTATACCTACAACGCGAGCTATAACTTTGGGTAATTGTTGGAAAATAATTGAAATCACAAAATCATTGAAAATGCTTTTGTTTGCTCATGTTAGGGGTAAAGGCAGGAGGTGTAGAGGGAAGGGGAAGAGAAAGAGGAAGGGGAGGGACGGAGGACAATCTATTATCCCTTAACAGTCTAGTTTATCCTGGGTAATCCTCTTTCTCAAATCCTCTCCCTCCACTCCCTCAATTTTAATTTTGGCTGGATATTTTTTAGCTACAACTGCTGCCTCAAGTCTATTTTTCTTCCCCTCCTTAATTCTCCCTCCCAATCACCTTAACAGCTTAACCTTTTCTCTCCTATTGTCTGTGTTAATGGAGCCTTACCTTGGTGTTTACTTGGCTATTTTTCGTATGTCAGAGTTTACCTTCTTTCACACCCACAAAAAAAAAAAGCCATTATTTTTTATGTAGTTCCCCCTTATCTTTTCTCTTAGGGTGTGCTCCGTGGTGCATGTTAAAATCTTGCTTCCGATAAATTTTGAGTGTGTTTTCTCTTCTTTATTTTATGTGAGGGAGATATATAGGATGAAAGGTGGGTGGGGCTTCCATATTCAGTTGGATATTTAAGTTTTGTATGGTGGAAAAAAGTATATTGATGGTGAGAACATCACTGAGATCTTGATAAATGGGTGAAGGGGATGTATAGAGGGGAGAGAAAGGAGACAGATGGACAAACAAACAGGCACACACACACACACATACACACACACATACACACACATACACACACACACACACACACATACACACACACACACACACACACACACACACACACACACACACACACATACACACACACACACACACACACACACACGCACACACACGCACAAAAAAACACCACCACCACCACCACACCAACAACAAAAAACAATAACAAAACAACTAACTTTTTTTTTCCTGTATCAACCAAACTACGTAATGTTCACTGATTCACATTTGTTGACAGGAAAATTCTCTCTCTCTCTCTCTCTCTCTCTCTCTCTCTCTCTCTCTCTCTCTCTCTCTCTCTCTCTCTCTCTCTCTCTCTCTCTCTCTCTCTCTCTCTCTCTCTCTCTCTCTCTCTCTCTCTCTCATATAAATTGAGTAAGACTAACATAGACAGTATAGAGGAAAAAAAAACCTATGATTTGTTAAGTTTCCCATAAACTTTGCATCCCTGCTTTCGGTATGAGAGAGGAGAGGAAGGCAGTAGGGGAGGGATGTAAGGGAAAGGTGAAGAAAAAGCAGGTGAGAGTGGGTGAATAGGATGTGAGAGAATGCAGAGAGGGAGGAGGTGGAAGAGGAAGAAGTGTGGAAGGACTGGGCAAGGGGAATAAGGGGTGAGGGAGAAATAGTGAGGGGATGTATAAGTAGGGAGATGAGAAGGGTTAATAAGTTACAAGTAAATGGGCAGTAGAGGAGTGAGAAAAAACAAAATGACTAGGGCAGGTGGAGGTGGTTTATAGAAGAAGGAGGAGGAAATAATTAGGGGAAGGAGGAAGGGAGAGGGGAAGCAACATAGGCATTGATTACTGGCAAGGCACTAAAAAGTTTTCAATATCGGAGAATCTTTTGTGTTGAGTGATGAGCTTGAGGTGTAAGGCAGTACTTTGTGTAAGCTCAATTCTGGTTTTTCTCCCTCCTTCCCCTCCCCTCTTTCTTTCATCTTCTTCCTACTACTCCTGTCACCAGAGTTCTTTTCTTACTTGCTTTCCTCCTATCTACATTGTATAGAGTGTTGGCTTGTTACACCCGCCAACACCTTCGAGGCTTCAAGGCTATTTATACAAAGTTGACAGCGGGTCACCACTGCTGCCTGGTGGCCAGTTCCAGCCTTGTCGCTAGTCCGTCACCACTACTGTATATGCCGATGAGGACCAGCAACAGTTGGTGGAGTTGCTTACGGCGCAGGATGTTGAAAAGCTCTAATTGTTGTTGGAAGTGCAGTAAGCACAAGCAACAGAAGACCGCCGGGTGATGCAAAAGCTCCTGTCACGTGTGTTGCCAACCTGTGATGGCAAGAGTGACAAAGGCTGGTGATGGAGCACCGACACCCGCACCATGCCGCCACGTTACCCACCCACAAGCCCAAGCACCACACAAGCTTCAAGCCAATGCTGTGGCGCAGTGCATGGGTGGACTATAAAGAACTGCTGCAGCTTCAGCACCAGCCTGCACGACTTGTGCTTGACCCTCCCCAAGCTTACTCAAGGCCTTGCATCTATGTCGCAACGAGAATTCTGCTGTTAATCCTGAGATCGACCTCAACAACACCGGCAGGATTGTTGGGAGAGTGGCAAGCAGGATGCACAGGTAACAGAGTGCGTCAAGCCAGCGCCACCGCCACTGCTTCTCTGTATTTTTGTCATAGGAGACCACCATCACTCAGAAAGTTAAATATGGTATATTTCCATTATTCTCATCAAGCAAGCAAGGGTGAAATATGGTTTGATTTCATAGTAATAAAAAACTAAGTCAGATTCGTTGTACCGATTTTCATGAAATTCGGAGTTATCAGAATTTTTATGAAATTTCTGAGGTCAGAAATGACGTTATTTTTAGATAAATCGAAAAGTTTGAGGTGTACGTAAAATGAGTATAGAATATAAAAGAAAGAGCAGTACACGCCTGTTTTTTTTTTTTTTTTTTAGGTATAGTGAAATTTGAAACATTAATTTTTTCACTACACTTAAAATTTTCTCTAAAATTATGAATTATTCGAAAGGTGACAACAGCAGCCAATAGAAAATAAAACGAAAAAAGTAACATTTTCCCACCACACCACAAAATACTTTACCCAGTTCCAGCAAATAGGTTACAAGACTGAAAAAAAATAAAACAGAGGGTAAAAACAGCATTAGCATCGAGAAAATGGTGCTTGAATTAAAAAATACAATTAAAAAACAAGGCAAAATGTGGCTGAAGTTTGACAATCATCAACACAACAGGAGCATAACAGGACGTGTGCTGCAAAACACACCGACGTGCTGCCCAGAGAGGGAGGGAGGGAGTGTGTGAAGGGAGTGAAGGAGGGAAGGGATGAGATGAGGGGAGGGAAGGGATGAGGGAGGGAAGGGATGAGGGGAGGGAATGGATGGATGGAGGAAGGTAGAAGGGTGAGAAACAAGGGAAAGCACAGGTGAATAGAAGTAGAAGACTGCTTTATTGAGAGAGAGAGAGAGAGAGAGAGAGAGAGAGAGAGAGAGAGAGAGAGAGAGAGAGAGAGAGAGAGAGAGAGAGAGAGAGAGAGAGAGAGAGAGAGAGAGAGAGAGAGAGGGAGGGAGGGAGGGAGAGAGGGAGAGAGAGAGAGAGAAGTACAGTAAATTAATAATAGAAGATAAAAGATGAAAAGAGATGCGATGAGAAGAGGAGAGTAGAGTAGAGTAGAGAAGAGAAGAGAAGAGAAGAGAAGAGAAGAGAAAAGAAAGGAGGAGGAAAGATAATTAAAAAGAGAAATAGGAAGAGGGAGGATAAAAGGGAAGCGCGAAATAGTGAAAGTGAGCAAATAAGAAGAGGAAGAGGAAGAGTAAATGTTTGAGAGAGAGAGAGAGAGAGAGAGAGAGAGAGAGAGAGAGAGAGAGAGAGAGAGAGAGAGAGAGAGAGAGAGAGAGAGAGAGAGAGAGAGAGAGAGAGAGAGATGATGATGATGATGAAATTTTTGCTGGCACGATGGCTAGCTGGGCTGTTCAGAGCCCTTATGGTTCTGCTAGGAACACTGAAGTGAAGTCATTGCCCCCATGGCTCAGGGGAGTCCAGCTTCCTCGATGTGATCGAGGGCTGGATACACCCCTGTGTCCATTGGGGCAGTACTTCGGACATACTGGAGGTTAGCACAATTTGTGCAACTCGGATTGAAGTCCATGCTCCCCGTTGCTCAGGGGAGTGCAGTGTCCTCGATTAGATCGAAGGCTGCATACACCCCGTAGCCCATTGGGGCAGGACTTCGAAAAAAAAAAAAAAAAAAAAAAAAAAAAATTATCTGGGGGGTGGAGTTTCCTGCACCAGTTTTATGAGACTGTGCATAGGGGTGTTGGCTATTAGCCTCGCCGCCGTTGACCTGGCGCCGTCTTCATCCTCAAAAGCTGAAGCTTTAGATGGGCTCCCTACTTTTATATTCATTGCATATAACAATTTCTTCTTGTTTTTTGTTTTGTTTTACTAGGGATAATAAAAAAGATGTTTCAAATGTTTCAGGACAGTTTCTCTGTCTCCTGATGGATGCAGTTTCTCTGCATTGGAGAATGTAGTGTAGTAGTGGAGCTGCGGTAGGTGTCTTACAGTAGTTGCAGATGGCCTGGTTCCTTAAGATCTCTGTGGCGCAGTGGTAGCCCAACCGAAGTCGATGAATGTCGGCTCTTATGCGAGGGTGCGTAGCAGCCGGCATCTCCAGGGGCTGCAGATTCGTTGCATCCGCGTACCAGATGGCTGAGGGAGACCTGTCGGCCACCTCGGCAGCATGTTGCCGATGTTCGCACTCTCGCATGTTTCGCCGTATCAACGACTTCACTTGGGCTAAACTGGGGGGGAGGACTACATCTGGAAATGGGCGGGAGGAGGCCGCACGAGCAGCCAGGTCAGCAAGTTCGTTGCCTTTGATGTCAGCATGCCCCGGTATCCAGAGTAGGGTTATGGTGACGCTCAGAGTCTTCAGTTGTTGTGCCAGGTGTAGAATGCGTGTCACCAGCCGGATGTTATCTGACGGCTGGTTCCTTTTCAGTGTCTGCAGAGAGGCCTTTGAGTCTGTGGCAATGAGTGCCGTCCGTGGTTTTGTTTCTAGGACGTGCTCCAGGGCACCACCAATGGCCACCAGCTCCGTCTGCAGAGACGAGGCTCCATCGGAGACGCGCCACTGGCGTGTGACTTCTCCGCAGACGAAGGCGGCTCCGGCTGCACCAGTATCATGTTCGACGGATCCATCAGTATATATGGTGATCTCATGTGCCTCGCTCAGAGGCCTGAGACGGTTCAGGCCTTCTGCACGAAGCACATGAGGATTGTATGACGACTTGGAGTTTGCAAGCCATTCGTCCTGGATGTTAGGCAGTGGAGGGCGCCAAGGAGGCGCCGGCGAGTAGTCTGGGTGGCTGACGTCCTTGCCTTTGGCTCGAATGGTTTGCCTTACCCTCGCCTTTGTTATGGAGACAGCAGCTTCTCTGGTCCACGTTCTCTTGGTGAAGAGCGTTGGGTCGCGCTCTGCTGTGGCGAGTACTTTTGCTGGTTGTGTAGATGGCCTGGGTGAAAGTGCCAACTTCGCGATGAGGCTAGATGTCAATGCCGTGATTCTGTGGTGGATGGAGGGGAGTTGGCTCTCGGCGCGAAGGTTTATGATTTTGGACCAATTTGAGGCTGAGAGGATCAATCTGAGGGATTGATTCTCTAGTTTCTCCAGTCTTTGTAAGGAGTTGGGGATGGCGGTGATTAAGCAGGGGGCAGAGTAGTCTATGAGAGACCTGATTGCGTGGGTGTAGAAGGCCTTCCTCACCGCGTAGCTGGCTCCATCGTTGTGCCTCGTGATGGACCGTAGAATGTTAATTCTTGCAGTGATCCTGTTCTTTAGGAGGATTATGTGGTCTTGTAGGTGAAGGTTGCTGTCGAGCCAAACTCCCAGGTATTGGTGTTTTTCCACGTAGGAGATCTCGATCCCAGCAGCGTCGAGCGGTCTCTCAGGTGGCTTCCCCCCGAAGACCATGGCTTTAGTCTTGTTCAGGTTGAGTTTGAGGCCCAATTCCCGACATTTGGCGCTCAGGAGGGTCAAGTTCCGTTGGGCGTTTGCCTGATGGTTGCAGCCCGTGCAGACTAAGGTAATGTCGTCTGCGTATACGAGGAGGGACGATTGACCCAGAAGAGGGAGCGCGAGAAGATCCTCCACGAGTACGTTGAACAGGAAAGGTGACAGGACACTTCCCTGTGGTGTTCCGTGCTCGTGGAGGTGGAATGAGGAATCCCTGCCTTGGTACCTGACCCGTGCTTGTCTACCAGTGAGGAAGTCCTTTACCCAGGCTAACAGACGTCCCTTTACTCTCTTGGCTGCCAGTAGGTGTAGGATGACCGATTCATTGGCCAGCTCGAATGCCTTCTCCAGATCCAGGAAGACAGCTGTCGAGCTGGATTGACTCACTGTGGTCAGGAGTGAAGTGAGGCATTCGGCGGTTCCCGTACCCCTTGTGTAAGCATACACTAAGGGGTGGAGGGGACCGGTCACCCACTGGAGGCGCTGGAGTACAATCTTCTCCATTGTTTTGCCGACGCAGCTAAGGAGCGAGATAGGTCTGAAACATCCAGGATCCTTAGGTTTGGGGATGGGGACAATACTAGCCATCTTCCAGCTGGAAGGGAGATGGCCCGTATCCCATGAGGCATTGAATAGCTTCAGGAGGGCCAAGTGCCCGTCTTTGCCTGCATGGCGGATCATCGAGTGGGTGATGCCATCTTCTCCGGGAGATGAGTCACTGGTGGCGGTCTTGAAAGCTGATGTGAGTTCGTGAAGGATGATGGGATTGTCCGTCTCCGTCTCTTCCTCACAGGCTCTCCTGGTGGCTTCATCTCTCGCTGGCTGGAGGTCCTCAAGTGTTCTTCTAGTGCCCTCCTTGAGGTTGTGGCTGGAGGTCCGACTCGCAAAATGAACAGCGAGTCGTTCAGCTTCTCTTTGGGGGTCTGGATGTGTTTGTGGCGCAGGGGGTCTCATACCACGGATGGCGCGGAGCTTTTTCCACATAGTATCCAGGTTGGAGTGAGAGTCCAGACCTCGACACCACTCCAGCCATTTCTTCTCCCTTGCTTCTGCTTTGACTCTGCTGGTGTGGTCGACTACGGCTTTCAGGAGGGTTTTGTTCTCCGGAATGGGCCGTCTTTTGTATAATTTCAGGGTGGCGTTCAGTCTCGAGTTCATCTCTGCTACTCTCTCATCCCGGAACCAGTAATCTTTGTAGGTCTTTCTAGGGCGAGAAGAGACAGGTATTGACTCCCCAGCTGCCTTTCTCAAGGCCTCGCATATCGCCGCTTCGTGCCTGTCCAGATCTTGAGGTGGCTGGAGCGTCTGTAAAGACGCGGCAAGGGAGGCTGTTAAGCGGGGCCAGTCTGCCTTCTTTGTGTTGAAGCGTGGGGGGGGGGGGCGGCGGAAGCGGGGCAGGAAGTGTGGCAACATCCAGAAGGCATCCTACTGCAAAATGATCACTCGTTAAAGTGGGATGGAGTGACCATTCTGCGACCGTGGCAAGTGGTGCTGAGATGAGGGAGAG
>JAXIVD010002763.1:0-2500 GCA_036785275.1 Cancer borealis
GTAGTAGAAGTAATGGTAGGAGACGTAGTAATAGTAGTAGTAGTAGTAGTAGTAGTAGTACTAGTTATTATCCGTGACAGTACACCAGTCATGGCAAAAAATTAAGATAAAGAGTGTCATTAGGTGTATGGCAGCAAAGAACACCTGTTTGTATATAATATATGTGGTGTCATATCGGAATTTCATGAGAATCAACTTTTGTTAATATCCTTATTGTCTTCTTCTTCTCCTTCTTCTCCTTCTCCTTCTCCTTCTCCTTCTCCTTTTCCTTTTCCTTTTCCTTTTCCTTCTCCTCCTTCTCCTTCTCCTTCTCCTTCTCCTTCTCCTTCTCCTTCTCCTTCTCCTTTTCCTTTTCCTTTTCCTTTTCCTTTTCCTTTTCCTTTTCCTTTTCCTTCTCCTTTTCCTTTTCCTTTTCCTTCTCCTTCTCCTTCTCCTTCTCCTTCTTCTTCTTCTTCTTATTCTTCTAGCGTTGACTTATATGGTTATACTGTAGGGTTGGCTGCACATTCCGCTGCGTGCATTTCACAGTATTTAAGAAACAACACTGGAAGTTACACCTCAAAGTTGGCAATGTTATTTTAGGGAGAAGCTTAAATATTTACAATACATGTAATAATAACAGTCTTAGTGACATCACAATTCAAAACACTTAGTCAAGCAGATTCCTTAAATTTGTATCCATGTCACACCTTCCTCTCCTCCCTCCTGTTAGCACTGTTGTAACCATGAGAGATGGGGAGGGAGAGGCAGGAGCAAGCACTTACTACACTACGTGTGCTTCTTGTACTTTATTCACCATTATTATTGTATCAAGTGGATGTTTATTATTATTATTATTATATTCCTTCTCTATCCCCTACAGAGTATTCGTCAACCGGAGCCTCCACTTGGAGAAAATCCGCCATTATGGATTCGATATGGACTACACCCTGGCTGGTAGGTGACACTCATCCACTCATCCCACCAACCTATTGCCCTCCTACTCTTTCCTCCTCCCTGGTGTACCTAAACTTTCACGTGGGGTGTAGGTCGGCTCTTGCTACTTCTAGGTACAAAAAAAAAGTTGTGTGCAAGCAAGTATGCATATCTATTATCTATGTATATGAGAGAGAGTGAGTGAATGTGTGTGTGTGTGTGTGTGTGTGTGTGTGTGTGTGTGTGTGTGTGTGTGTGTGTGTGTGTGTTTGATTTTCTTACTTTTTACAATCTCTTATTTTTCACCACAGCCAGTCTCTCCTCTGTCTACCTCATACCAAAAGCAGTGAGTGTACTTTCTTTTGTCCTTCCCTCGAGGCTGTTCGTCGCCTTAACAACACACTGACACTCCACACCTTTCTCTTCACCTGTACACAGTCTTCACCCATCCTGCCGCTTCTGATGAATACAGTTGGGACACACTCTGATAGTCTCTACACTTGTAATGCATGATGATGGTGGTGGTGACACACACACACACACACACACACACACACACACACACACACACACACACACACACACACACACACCAAAATATAAAAAAGAACACTCAAGAAAAAAAGTGAATTAGGAACATCTGGACTAAAATTTGGTGTACAGAGGACATGAACAAGTGAAGGAAAGGATGTGGATGGACAGTGGTGAAGGAATTCCGTCACCATCAAACTAGTGTGCTGCGTGGGCGATGAGATGGGCGGATACAAGGGAAGGACACGCGCTAGGATACTATAATAGATACGCATAACCTACATTATGCCTTCAGAGGAGAGGAGAGAAGATCGCATTGTGAAACTAAGCAAGGAAAGATTGAATAAACTTACGACACCATCTTCCTTACTTATCATTATGTTGTCTCGATGTTGCGTCATGTATCTGCGTCAGGTTATATCTATCAATCTTTTTTATTATTAGTGTTGGTGTTCTATTATTTTGTTTTTCGGTTGAGGTGCTGTCCTCAGAAGCTTCTTTATCTGTCACATCTAGCGTGGTGATGTTGTTGCTTCCTGTGTGGAGCTGGTAATAGGAAAAATACACAAACACCCCTTAAAACACACACACACACACACACACACACACACACACACACACACACACACACACACACACACACACACACACACACACACACACACACACACACTCATTATGACTGATGCAATAATGTTTGTACAAGTAAACCATTTTTTTTCCCTTCAAACATCTCATGATAACATTATTTACCTCTGTTTCGTATGTGTATGTGCAATTGTGAAATATGTGAAGAAATAAAAATTAGTTCATCACACACACACACACACACACACACACACACACACACACACACACACACACACACACACACACACACACACACACACACACACACACACACATACACACACACATACACACACACACACATACACACACACACACACACACACACACACACACACACACACACACACACACACACACACACACACACAAGGAAGCTGACGTGAAGGTGTTGGCGTGACAGTATAAGAAGTGTTCGTCTTCA
>JAXIVD010002763.1:12500-42500 GCA_036785275.1 Cancer borealis
TCTACAGTATTGACTGACTGGTTAAATTACTGATACTTATGAAAAGACAAGATGACTATTTTGGATTATTTTCCTACAGGGGCACCTAAAAAAGAAGACTGTCGAATGTGTTAATGAATATGTGCACAAGGATGAGCGATTACCAATCCTACTTGATAGAATGAGGGATTCTGGAGCAAGAGTGTTCCTTCTCACCAATTCTGAATACTGGTACACTAATGCACTTATGGAGTACTTGCTCAGTTACCCAGACAAGGTAAGGATATGTGGCTGCTGTTTATTTATTTGTTTATTCATATCAGGTACAGGGAGGGAGAGGGCATGAGTTAAATATGAAGCGGCGAGGGTAAACCTTAGGACTCTATTGTAGATATGACTCCCACCCTCGTCCCCATCTGTGTAACTGACCTGACAGTGTTTGGGCGGAATGTACTTATCTTCATCTATGGGGGTCTAGGGGCTTGGGGCCGGGTAGCTCTGTGGCACAATGCTCAGCTCGTGGCCTAAAAGTTACAAGTTCGATGCCTCACGGCAGCTTGGTTGGGGGGATAGCACTCTTGTTGCCTATTTCAGGAGGATTATTTATTTATTATTATTATTATTATAGTGGTCTAGGGGCTAAGTGAGAAGAATGTATATGTACATACGTGCTTATGGATGTCATGTCTTGGGACAACAGCCTGTTATGTAGATATGGGACACTGCTTCTACTCTCATCAACATTTTGTAGTAGTAGTAGTGGGTGGGTTGTTTGTTTGTTTGTTTGTTTGTTTGTTTGTTTGTTTGTTTGTTTGTTTTTTTTTTTTTTTTTTTTTTTTTTTTCCATGAATTTTGCATCATGTTTGCAGCATTTTTTTTTATAATGTATACATATATTTGTGTCCATGCATACATGTACTATACTATACCCCTACACACACATACACTTACAGTGCATGGAATACATGTTATGGTCCACTGTAGTAGAGGACATCAGGGATTATAGTAATGTTCTTTGATGTTCTTGAGTAGTGTCTTCAAGGGACAAGTGGAATACCAATAACTCTGTATTCCACTTTCTATGAGCATAATAAAAAGCAGTAGTAAATTTTCATACGTACATATATTCCAGCACTTGAAATACTTCAATCTAAAACACATCCAACAAAAATCACACAAGCTTTACAAAATTGACTTAATAATAATGTTCTTGACAACCATCTTCCTGCAAGTCACACACACTTGTGTATATCACCTCAGAATACCACTTAGCAATGAAACAAACCCGACAAAAAATTGAACTTATCATACACTTATTTATTGTCATTATATATTACTGCATAGACAGACAAAACTTCCCTGAGATCCTTGGTTCCAACTGATGGCTGTTTATGGCTTTTTAGGAATTGTAGGTGTTCTATAGAATTTCTAAGGGCTATTAAGTAAGTGTATATTCAACTCTTGGCCTAACCTCTACTTATATCTCTTTTTCAGAATGGTGATGTAAGAGACTGGAAAACCTATTTTGACTTCATTGGAGTTGATGCAGGGAAGCCAGCATTCTTTTCAGGTGGTACGCTACTGAGACAAGTGAACTGCAGCACTGGCGAACTCAGATTAGGAACACACACAGGGAAACTCAAACAAGGCCAAGTATGTTCTGGAGGTAAGTTCAAAGAGTATTTACGCATTATCACGGTAAACCCTTGTTTAACATTCTTGAAGGATGTCTAAAATGTTTGGAGGATTAAACTTATGTATAGGGTCCTTAGTTATTATTATTGTTATTTAGTTATTTATATGTATATATATATATATATATATATATATATATATATATATATATATATATATATATATATATATATATATATATATATATATATATATATATATATATATATATATATATATATATATATATATATATATATATATATATATATATATATATATATATATATATGTGTGTGTGTGTGTGTGTATGTATTTGTATACATGTATATCTGTCTTTTTAGTATATGCAAATAACATGACAGAAGGAGTAAGTCTGTTCGCAGGTGATGCAAAGATTAAAAAAAACACAAGGATTGTGAGGAGTTACAGAATGACATAAACAGGATACATGAATGGGGCAAGGCATAGGAAAAGGAATTGAATGCAAAAAATTGCCATGCATTTGAAATAGGAAAGAGTGGAATGAGACCTACATGGACTTATAAGTTAAGACAAAATATCAATAGAAAAAAAGAAGAGAAAGATTTAGGAATCGTAATATAGAATAACTTATCATCAGAGAAACATATAGATGAGGTATTTGATGACACATTCAGGATGCTAAGAAATATACGGATGGATTTTCACATCCTGGATAAAGATATGAGAAAAATTATAACTACAATGATTAGACCAAATTGGAATATGCAGAAGTAATGTGGTCCCCTCACAAAAAAAGCATGTGTTAATTTTGGAAAGAATACAGAGAATTGCAACTAAGATGGTGCCAAATTTGGAAGACCTAGCATATAAGGAAAGATTAAGTAATGCAACAGACAACACTAAAAAAAAAAGGAGAGGAAAGGGAGTATTAATTACAATATATGAATTGATGAACAACCTGGAGGAAACAGATAAAAAATTAATAATGAAAAGAAAAGTAGAGGCTAGATATTTGAGAGGAGACAAGTAAAAATTGTAAAAAGAAATTAATTTGCATGAATGACACAAAAATACTGAAAAGTATTGATACATGAATGACTTGAAGAAAAAGGTGATAATGGCAAAGAATGTACAACAACTGAAGGAAATACTGTACGTACAATTATAGATATAGAGACAGTACCACACGAGTGTAGCTGAAGCCTTGTATTCTACAACTAGATAAATACATACAAAATACACCTTGATTATCAAGCATAGATGAAAATCTTTCCTTATCATGGTGTACAATTTTGTAAAATGATGATTTATTATTGCATTTTCTATTTTCTAGGTAGTTGCGACATCTTCAACAAACTTATGGGAGCCAAAGGAAAGGATGTTCTATACGTTGGCGATCACATCTTTGGTGATATTTTGAAAAGTAAGAAGATCCGAGGCTGGCGCACATTTTTAATTGTGCCGGAAGTGGTTCAGGAACTCAGTGTGTGGACTGAAAAGTGTTCGCTCTTTTCCAAGCTTCAGAATCTAGATGTAATAATGGGAGACCTCTACAAGTAAGTAAACCATAGTTACGGTGGTCTGAGTACATTATATGTCAACTCCATAATATACGAAAAGCTACTTGGAAAACCAAGTATAATTTTGAATCTGGACCATGATTTATTAGTTGTATCTGATGAGGGAGTCAATGTGCAAAAAACTAAAAGAATGGCAGCAATCATTAAGCTTATGTACGGTCTAAAAGTATGTCATATTAATTTGGAAAATACACTTGTAGTCATTTATTAATTGTATCTGTTATAAAAAAAATATATAGGCTGAAAAGTTTGATTTATGATTTACATTTATGACAATTATGTTTAACTTGTAATTATTTTTCAATGGTGGTACCATCTATTTATCTATATATACCTGGGTATATTATTTTTCAATTGTGATAACAATATCTATCTATATATACGTCTCTCTCTCTCTCTCTCTCTCTCTCTCTCTCTCTCTCTCTCTCTCTCTCTCTCTCTCTCTCTCTCTCTCTCTCTCTCTCTCTCTCCCCCCCCCCCCCCAGTAGTATTCATCACTGCTCTCCATTCACTCCTATCGATATGTAAAATCATCCTTCCTTGCTCCAAACATTTCACTTTCATTCAATGTTCTTTTCACGCCGTCCATCCATCCAGTTGGTGGCCTTCCTCTCAACCTCACAACTGTCACATCAGATTCTACTTTACTCTTCACCAACTGGTCCTCCATTCTCTCCATGTGTCCAAACCATCTTAACACACTCTGCTCGACCAGTAAACTCGTAACATTTATTATTTTCATATATAAGAATTCAATCAGTACTTGAGAAAGTCTGAGTCATTAATTGTATTGAATATCATTGAACATTTTAAGTGGTGCTTATTTGTTTTCTCACTGTCTTTTTTTAGAAACCTGGACTCTAGCACACATGAGCGACCAGACCTGACCAAAGTTCGGGGAGCCATCAGGGAAGTGACTCACGAAATGGACCTCAGCTATGGTATGATGGGATCACTCTTCAGGTCTGGCTCGAGACAAACACATTTCTCAACACAAGTGAGTGAATATGCATGTTGGTGGTGAATTGTTTCTATTGGAATGGGGACTGGTGCACAATGCAGAGAGAATTTTGCAATAATGTTGATGTTGGTGATGATAGTAAATATATTGGGTTTGTGATGATTGGTGCACAGCAGAATTCAGCACCAGCGGAGGTGATGGTGCAATGGTCAGCGTTTGGGCATGGGAGCCTAGGGTCCCGGGTTCGAATCCCCGATAGCCGTTGACCACTTTTCATTATTTTATATTACCGCCAAGTGGCCAAAGACTACCCAAAATGCTGCCATACTGTCCTCAGACGGGACTTACAATGTTAATATGTATCTGAGGCTGTAGCAGCGATTAGCCTCGCATGTTCAACATATTCAAGAGAGAACGTAAACATTTGAGGCGTCACTATAGAAATTCTTAAAAATAAAACCTACACCAAATAACAGGCATAAGGCAGTCCATCTTCGCCTTCATAAAAAGCCTACTGACGCTAACGGTTTCTGATATAAAAAAAAGAAAAAAGATAGATCATGTTTTAGTGTACGTGCTTTGAGTATATTGAATAGTTGATTGTTTTTGAGGAGAATGAAAAACCTAAGTATGCAGCATCTCCAGTATTATATAGACACTACTGTGGACTGTTATTGTCAGTAATAGTTTTGATTAAATAATTTGTGTCTTACTTAGGCTGAGGCGAACTGTAAGCAACATAACTTGATTTCATGGACTTCAGTATAACTTGTCTTAAGCATTGTTCGTGATTCCATTTGGGATAATATTTGGCTCCCTTGTAGATGTCTGTAATTGTTCACCCTGCTTGTTATGCCTGTTATTAAGTTCTTTCCAATAACGAAATGTATGGTTAAAGATCTATAAAATGTTTGAATGGAATTGTCATAATTTTTTATTGTACTGAGAGTTAGATCTACCTATATAGTTAATGATATATATTTATCTATCTATCTATCTATATATATATATATATATATATATATATATATATATATATATATATATATATATATATATATATATATGTATACACACACACACACACATATATATATATATATATATATATATATATATATATATATATATATATATATATATATATATATATACATATATATATATGTATACATGTATGTACCCCTGTGGTTGTGTCTGCAAGAATACTACCACTGTATTCTCTGCAGTTCGGTAAAGGCAACCAAAAGGGACAGGGCGAGTGAATCCCTCCTCTGTATTTTCTCCTATGAAAAGATAAGATACAGGGGGTGAGAGGAAAGTAATGTATCCCTAAACCCTAATTGCCTTGTCTTGGCTACCCTCCCTTAAGAAGAATATGTCAGGTATATAGATAGATAGATGTATACATGAAATCTGAAAGATGTAAGCCAATCGGGTAAGAAATTAAAGAAGCCTATTTTATTTTTCAGGTGGCAAGATATGCTGATGTGTATGCTTCAACACCTCTTAACCTGATCTATTATCCATTCAGCTATATGTTCCGTGCCCCGGCCATGTTGGTGAGTATTTGTTGTATAACTACTTATCATCCTCATCATTTTGAAAGCCAGATTCCATGTTATGAAAATCAGACTTATGGCAGCTAGTAAGTTGCAGCATTGTTTTGGTCTGCTTACTAACATTTTATCTTCTAATTTAAATTATTGAACACACTTCACACAGACCAGTACAGCCTATCTGTTTTCATCACTTGACTGCTGCCTGTCCCTAACAACTCTCTACTGGGGATGGCCATGGCAATAGAGTTTTCATTTATCCCTGTCATTGTATTCCTTCCTTACATACTTTAATCCAATCTCCTCTCTCCTTTCTCTCACATACTGTAACACTGTCCTTCCATTTTGCTTAGGGTCGTCCTCTTGCACCTACCGCCTCTACCTTACTCATATACACTCTTTCAATATCAATTCTTCTCACACCACAGGATTTTCACAGATAATTTATTCATACTGCTTGGATCCTTGACCTTTGAAAGGATAGAACAAAAGAGTATGTCAATGAAAGAGGCACTGATGTGGTAAGGTGCTGAACAGGCAGGGAAAAAGTGTTTAGATAGAAAAAGGTGGAGGATGTTCTGCCATGACCATTCCTTGTGGGACATTCTCCGGTGAAGGTAAGGTAAAGTGGGGGCATACGCTGTAGATACATGTAGTTGTGTGGCACTCGTCTCCTGTTACATAGGTCTTTGAGCCTGTGGTGGAAATTATTCTGCTACCCCAGGATTCAGGGCCATTGTGACATCTGAGATTCCACACTTTACCTTCCCAAGGTTTCCCTAGGTGTCCATATACTGACTAACTCGTTTTGGGAGGATGAACAGCTGGATGAGCTGTGTGCTGACTGCCCTTGCCCGGGATCGAACTCGTGCCAGGAGATTCGTAGTCCTGCATGTTAATTACTGCACCACTGAGGTCCCAAAGGGAACAAAGAATCAAACTAAAGATAGGTAGATAGAACTGTATTGATTGGCTTTGCTTGAAGACTAGAGGCTGAGAATTGTTGTGTTTTGGAATTATGAATGAATATCAGACTGGTTTTAGTATGTAAAATCAATTCATCTTAACATGTAACATTGTCAATACTATTTTGTTGACTGAAACATTTTGACAGATGCCTCATGAGTCAACAGTGGCTCATGAACAACGGTTTCAAGTTGGGGATGGTCCCTTATCCACCCGCTCCAGGGCCTCAAGCTTTCAGGCAGATACTTCAGACCAGCAGAATAAAAGAACCAAATATAGAGTGAGTATTTTTTTTTTTTTTTTTTTTTTTTTTTTTTTTTTTTCCCCAACAGCTGATTAATGCATCCTGTGTTTTTGAAAGCAAGAGTATCAGAAAATTTATAGTGCCGTGAAATTACTGTTTTTTGACCAAAGTTACAGCATTTTCAAATTAGGATATTCATTAGGAGAATCATTGAATTACTCTTGTGCAATTGTGAAAAATGTTTGTATGCTCTTGAATGTATATTTAGAAAGCAAAGCAATTAAAATCAGCTAGTAAATTATGAAATGTGAGACACAAAGCAAATGAACAGTAAATTATGCATTTGAATGGCTTAGTAATTGTTCAAAGGTAGAACCCTCATAATGTAGTTGTAGGTGGTCAAAGTTTATGTGTGCATCTAGACAAATGTTTGACTCCAGGAGACAGGTAGGGATATTTTTATGATGTGATTATGAGTTAATGGTTGGCTGGCCACCTTCCTGGAATGGAACTGGTCACAAAAGTGTTGTAGCTCTTGCCAAAAAAGCGATAAGAATGCAGGTCACTATAATTTCTATTTATCTGAGCCACAATAATCACATACTTCTCTTTCAACTATTAAATGATTTTGTAGTGATATTATGAAGTGTTTACTAACATGTTCACTAAATCACAAAATTTGGCAAATTTTTCACCCAGGTGCTTGAGCGGGCAGATTCCCTTCTGCCTCACCCCCGAGCAGAAACACCAAAGCGAATCACTCACTACCATGATGATGATGACTCAGAAGAGGAGAGTGATAAGTCTTCCTAAGCTGACTGGTGGTAGAGTTGTGTGATCATTAATGTCTAGCATGCAAATTTCATAAATGGCTTTCAATTATGAAATTAAAGATAAATTAATATAATTATCTTAGAACCTTTAGTAATAGTGGTAGTGGTGGTGGTGGTAGTAGTGATAGTATTAGTGGTAGTATTCATAGTAGAAGTATGAGGAGGAGGTTTAAAAAATAATACAGTCATAGAATGTGGTATATACTGTACATGGAAATAGATAAAAGATCGCTTGTTCTCATAATGGTGGGTACTACATCTTTTATAGATGTGTATAAGATGCATGCATTGAGAATGTCTGATTTCAGTTACATTTCTATAGTATTTTTATATTTTTAACTATTCTAAGTTGTAGAGTGATTTTTATATATTTTGAGTAATAAATGTCATAATAGTTTTGTATGAATTAATGTAATTTTTTTTTTCATACTGTTTTATACTGTAGAAGTAGCAGTGCCAGCACTAGTCCCTGTGTAGCTTTATAATAACTTTTGAAGTTTTTAGTTCTGGCAGTTTTTTAAATATTCTTTTTTTTTTTTGTATTCATAATGTAACCAATTAATTGAGAATTAGTATATAAACTTAATTAGATCATATCTTTTACATTATTGATTGGATACACTAAACTGAGAAGTGTATACACACATTTCAAATTGCAATTCTATTTTGTAGTTCGTCTCCACTAAATAATTTCTCCTCATGTCATTACTTACAAGATATATTTCAAACAACATCTATGGTGTTATCATGGCACATGTTCAGATTTTTCAATCACTTTTCATGCCTGTTCCATACAGAGTGTTGGTTGAATTTGCAAGTCATTGGCCTTGTAAGAATTGTGGATTTATGGTGAAAGTTGAAATAGTACGAGTATGCCATTTTTATTGTATTAATCAGTCTTACTGTAGCATAAAGCAATTTCTAGAAGTACCCTGTGGCAGTCTGTAAATATTTAGTTATTTGGCAATAGAAATATTTATATTTTCAGTTTGGGACATATTTGGATGGTTTTTTTTAATTCTTTTTCTCCTCTAGCTGCATTATATAATATTCAACTATAAGAAAAACATTATCTTGCAAACTTTGATTTATAATGAAGAAACACATTTTATTTTAGCACAACAATTGTGTTGGAAGAGTGTTAGATGAAATTCATAATACAGTTTATCTCACTTGTTATATCTTTGTCAATAAACTCATATTATATAAGTATTCAAATAGATGTCAGTGTGATGTAAAATAATTTACACTACACAGTTTATCACACACGAATTTATAAAGAACAATGGAATTCAAAGTTAACAATGGGCCATTGATATTAGCTTGACAACATAAAACCAGCCAGAATATTTAACAAATTTTTCTGTATAATTTGTTTAACAAAGTATATATAGTGAATAGCTAGCCAACTTATGGAAAAAGGGACTCAATTATTTATTAGTTATCATTATCAAGCTTTGAAAGGAACCTGAACATTGTCACATGTGATTTTCCTTTACGTTTGTGTAAAGTATGTGTTGAAAGTGTTGATGTTCAATTCAGTGACAAAAACAATTTTTGTGCTTTTGAAACAGTTTTGAAATACCCTTCTATGAGCATTTAAAGTCATGACGTTTCCATAGCAGTATCTGGTATCCTTCTTTTGTGTAATGTAAGGAAAATATAGAGTACGTATGACCCTTGGTGTAATGGAACTGAATTTTTCCTAATTGTGTTTCAGGCAATTGGTTTCTGTGTGGTCTGCTGTGTCACAAGGTGCATTTTTGTCCCCCACCTCACGGTGATAAAGGTACTGCCAATGCCTTTATAAAACATGCCAAACACTGGATGTCATGACAAAGGATTGGAGGTGATCATATTGTTCAAAGCAGGATAGAAATTGCCTAATGTTTTAAAACAGATCGGCATAACCTTGAGGACTGCAACATATGTTGAAGCATTTCCATGAGGAAAGACAGTCTAAAACCTGGAAGATTCTAGATTACAAACTGACAGTACTAGAAATTTCCTTGCCAGATCAGCGGGTTAGAATCCTCAGTTCACATCAAGGAAACTTTAAAAACTAATCCTGATTAACTGGGAAAATTGTTATTAAGGAGTGTGCAACCTTGGCTTTGTAAGCCACTCACACAATAGGAAAAATGTATTCACTTTGTCAAAAAGTATTTGGATTGGAGTGAGGAGCATTGGAAGAATTACTTGTAGTGTTTGGCATATTTTCAAGGCAGTGGCAATACACTTATCACTGTGAGGTGGGGGACAAAAACTAACCACTTGACACAATAAATCCCTCACAACTATTGCCTAAGCCATAATGAGGGAAGCTTCTGCTCCCATTATACAGTAGTAAGATGTCAGATACTGCTGTAAAAATGTCATGACCGTAAGTGCTTGTAGAAGTGTAATTTTGAGGCCATTCCTAAAAAATAAAAATAATTAAATCACCACTTTCTGCAAATACTGTATATGATGCTTTATTCTTTGGGAATGCCTTCCGATGAGAGGACTGTGACAGGAAAGCCTTTCTATATTGATAACTCTTTTATTATCATATTCAACTTTTTTCTCACTATCAACTCTACTTCACAAATACATCAACTCCCACCTTATACATAAGTGGTCTTTACCTTAGTGCTGTTCCCTTAGTCTCATGTATATCTAGTAGAAACTGATGTAATTTGAGGAATTCTGAGCTTGCAATCCGGTATGAGTAGAGGAGCTGTGATCCTGCCCTTCTATGTGTGTACATATTTACCTAATTGCAGTATACAGGATTTGAGGCAAGCTTAAGTAGGTAAATTCCCATATCTATTATGATCCAACCTAGTTTTGATCTCACGTTTGTTTCAGGGAATTTGGAAACTATTCTTCTGGTTCAGTCAGAATTATTTCAATAAGCAAACTTATAGCCAATACATGCCTTGCCAAGTGGCTAAGGGCACTTACAAATATTGTTTTTGAGATTGGGATTGGTACATATTCCATTAATTTATTCAATTATTGACTTTGGATAAGATAAACTATTCTGGTAACCAGTGGCGGCTCGTGCATAGGCACTGCGGAACTGCAGCATCCCCTATTTTTCACTCGATATTATCAATAACATTCAACATAATGAGTCCTTTTTCCTTTAATTCTTTCTTTATACATGTACATTATATAATCCTTAAGCTTAATGTCAGTAGCCATCCCGTAGTTTATGAAAATAATACAAACATTCTTATATAGAACTGTGCGCTTCACAGTTCCAGCGATGCTGTGCTTGGCTGTCATGCGCATATGTCTGAGATGGGACCGAGCCACTAGGGGGGAGAGCACTGTAACTCACGCAGTGCCGACCCTGGTGAGCTAGTGGGAGATAGCGTTGCTTTTTGACTCCGCGTGTGTTGTGCTTAAAAACCGTGCACCATATTCTTGAATGTGATAAATTGTAGAATTAGATTATTATCCTGCATTCAGCTATTCTATTTAATTCACATTTTGTGCGCATGCACACATGTCCAAGATAGGAAGCTGCACGCAAGGGAGAGAGCACTGTCACTAATGCAGTGCTGACCTTTTTACACAATATTAAAAGTGACTAAAATTTTTCTGGAGCAGCACCCCCACTAATTCTAGCTACGAGCCGCCACTGCTGGTAACTATAGAAATGTATTGCTAAATATTAACTGTAAAGTAAATGGTTCAAATCCTCTGCCAAGCGGAAACAATTTGAGTTTGTCTTGTTTCACACTGTGGCTCTTGTTCACCGAGCAGAGAATAGATATGGGACAGAAGTTGAGGATGCCAATGATTCTGTCTTGTGTGTAGCCTTGTGGGAGCAGAAGGCCAACAATCCTGACGACCTCTTGTCAGTGTGTATAGAGTTGTGTATGTGTGGATCCTTTCTTTATCAGACCAGAAATGGCCTAGACCATCCCACTATAGGTAGTTGATAGGAGAGATATGAAGAAAAAATATATGTAATTATTGACATTACAGTTGCTCTTTTGTTTTCGTCCTTTGATTTTTATTTTTATTTATTTATTTATTTATTTTTTTTTTTTTTTATTGGGTGCCACGCTCAAAGAAAGATGAAAATTATCTATTGAGGATGAGATAAAAATGATGAACTTTAGTACAAAATAAGGACGAGAGCAAACAGAAATTGGCAGTTTGGATATTTGCTGTAAATGTTTATAAAATACTCTTGGGAAGATACTTATGGGAGCTGAGTTGCCATGCAAGTTAGCTGTTTACCCTCCCTATGTCCTCTCAAGACTATTTTCTATCATGTTTCAGTGATAGTAGAGAGCAGTTGTTGCCTGCCTTCTAAAGACAAGATATCTTACTATTCATGCAATATTACAAACATTTAATTTTCCATGTGTCCAAATTTTAATTGAAACAAATCTGTTTGGAGTGTCCATGAAAGAAGAGGATAAGATAAGCCTGTAGATTGGACTATCCTCAAAGAGGTCTTCTGATAAAACCTCCAGCTTTATTAGGGGGGAAAAAAATAATAATCCCCCAACCTAGGAAGCTAAGACCATATAGCTCTGTTAGGATTCACGAGTGTTTCCCCTTCCACCAAGAAGCTTCCATGAGCCAGGATCGAACTAGCAACCTTTAGGCCATGAACTGAGCACTGTACCAGAGCCGCCCAGCCCCCTCCAACTTTATTAACTTATGCAATAATGTCACATCTAATTACCTATGTGTAGAACACATTTCCCAGAAGTCTCAAATTTTCCTTGATGAAGCTACTGTTTAAGATATCAGACAGCATCATGCACTTTCCTCTCATTTTGTCACAATTTTTCATGATCATACTGTACTTATACGGATAATTGATCTACAGAGCGCTTCCGTATTCCTCATTGCAGCACCTTAACATTAATCATTATTTGTAATCATATGTACTTTCAATTGGGATTGTGCCATATATTCTCAAGAAACTAGCTGCTCTCTAATTACATTCATTTTTATTTCCATTCCATCGTATATTAAGACAAAGACTGCTTTTGTCGAGTCTGTAAGAAGTTTTCCTTCCTTATACATTAATTAAGTTGCATGTGATTTCCATGCAATCAACTACAGTTCCTTCATATTTCAGCATTTGTCATCTCATCTAAATAAAAAATTCTTAAGTCACCTTTACAACTCACATCAGTTGATTATAAAGTTAGTCACCCATGTCCATCACTCAAGAAAACACTTTGACTCGTAAGCTTTAGAGGGGATTAAATAATCCCTCTAAACCATATAATTCTGCTACAGTTAACGAGAGCATTACCCCAATCACCAAGAAGCTGCCATGAACCAGGATTGAATTTGCAACCTCTAAGCCATGAGCTGAACACTATACCATGCAAGTGAGCAGTGTGAAATATCAGAAATTTGTTATAAAAAGTTGGAAGCTTTGTAATGATGCAGCAATCAAAAGTGATAAACTCCACTTGGCTGATACTGATAATTTATGGCTCAATTGGCTGCATTTAGTATATTGTGTGCTGGTGTTCAAGCCACAGCTTCCACCTAATAGTTGCCTCTCATGTCTTGGTTTCAGACATGTTTATCACATTTATAATAATTTGCCCAACATTATGAAAGACCAAGTAAAAATTATTCATGTCTTTTGTAGTGTAAAATAGACCAATTAAGTTTCTTTTTGTAGCAAATAAGTAGCATAGGAAGACCCGCACATGGATTGTGTGGGTCTTCCTATGTTACTAGTCATTGAGGTCAGTAATAAAGTATGTAAAAGATAGACACAGGATAAGTAAATGGACTACAGGATGGTGTGTTGAGAACTTGTAGAATACTTTTTTTAGGCCTCTTGTAAGGAGTTTATACAAAGAAGGCATCAAATATAAATGTAATGATAGAATAAATGTATGTACAGATGAATTCTAAAGATAATGAAAATAGGGATAAATAATATATTTATTATACATACAGATGTGGGTAATTGTATGCATGCAATCATACATTATGATAAATCAAATTCAATCTATTTGGGGAGTAATTTGGTTTCATGTTTGCATAACTGTATGTGTAGTTATTCTGACTGTCAAGGTAATGATCAAAGAAATAAAGTCCTTATTTTTTTGAAAAATGGGATTTAAAAAAATACATATAACACAGATTTACAATTAAGTAAATTACTAGAAGATATAATCAACCAGCTTATGTTAAATCTAATAGATCTCTAAGAAAGTAAATAACTAGAAGACATAATCAATTTAATTTTTTTGCATGATTATGCAGCCCACACCAAGTGAATCATGTGGATACTGTGCCTTTTGAATCATATGAAATCCATTGTATAAACTACAATATAGATTAATACACAAATGTTTTCACATTTAGGTGAGATTGAAATAAGCGTTCACTGCATGTAATATGTATTAGGTGATGAAGCTGATGAAAAATGCAAAACTATTTGCTGTTTTTACTACCTTCAAATAGATATGTGACCATCCTGGGATATGGCAAAACTTAACTGTGAATCACAAGCAACAGTGTACTCATGAAATAGATATATTACTTGATGATCACACACACACACACACACACACACACACACTTTCATGAAAAGTGTCAATATGACTACTTTGCAGGCATTCCACCACACCTTTTACAGAACTTTATACATACATTAACATGATCTCTGAAAGCATAAACTTGTGTCTCTTAGCTTGAAGCACATAAATTTTAAGAAAGAAAACATGTTATATAGTGTCTACAGTAGCAAATCAACATTATGTTAACTTCTAAGTATAGCTAATAGGACTTTTTTCCACATTGACACTTATAGATTCTCAGGTTGCCATTTGTGGCAAACCAAACTCATCAACGGGCATATCAGGCTTGAGGGTCTCAGTGCCAGGCTCCTTCTCAGGTGCATTGGGAGCACTGATAGCATCATCCAGGTATGAGGCATCTTCATCCAGCAGAACTTCATCTCCAAGAGCATCAAGCTCAGCTGCAAGGTCATCTTCATCAATGTCAGGTGTGCCATAACTGCGCCCAAGGGCTTCCTGTACTTCATCAGCCTGCTCCAGCATGTCTGCCATATCATCCTGGAAACAAACGACAGGATTTATAAAGGGTTTGAGAGTCTACAGTAGTGTTTTGTGATGTGAATTAAGTAACATTTAGAACTGGTGTTACAAGAGAGTTGGCCAGTCAAGCAGAGCAGAGTGTTGAGGTGGTTTGGATACACTAGTTGGTGAAGAGAATAATTTGATATAATGTGAGATTGAGAGGAAGGCTACGAACAGGATAGATGGACTGTGTGAGAAGAGCGTTGAATGAAAGAAGAATGTCTGTGGAGCAAGGAGGGATGATGGTGTGCAATAGAAGTGAATGGAGAGCTGTGGTGAATGCATGATTAATGACATGGCCTTGGCTACCCCTGAAGGAGGTTCTAGCACATCTGACATGACCCTTAGATAATATAAGATGCGGAGAGGGCTTTACTGGACAAATTTTCTCTTCTCTGAATTAAGTGACAAAACTACAGCTTTTACTAATAGAATGAAAATTTCACTCACCTGGATATCTTCAATTTCATCAATGTTAATGTTCTTAAATTCTCGCTTCATTTCCTTGGCTCCCAATTTCATGGCGTTGACAGTAGTTTTTGTATCTTTAAGTGTTTGGGTTGCATAGTTAGCCTGCTCCATGTTGAAGCTTTGATTCTGCAAGTTGCTAGATTGCTGCTCATACATCTTTTTCTGCTTCAACACTCTCATGGCCTTCTGCTTCACTGCATTTTTGGCTGGACCATCTCGCATCTACACAAGAAAGAAAGGGAAATGGAAAGTTAATATAAAACTAATCTCACAAGGTATAATAATTTCTTATTCTCTCTCTAGGAGTTTTAAGTTTATATAATAGTTGTCTTAACCTTACAGTTATCATGGGTCAATAGTTAGTGCAAAAACATCCAGTCATTTTAATTAAATTATTCTTACCTTCTTCAACTGGTCCTTGTATTTTACAAGTTCTGTATCTAGTCGTGCAATTTTTTTTTCTATGGATTCTGCTCGGCTGTCCACATTGGAAATACAGTCATTGAGGTTTGGTGGAGGTTCCTTAGCCTTACCACGGCCAAATAATCTATTCATGATGGTGCGTACGTGGTGTCACTTTATCTGGAAATTAATAAATATATTGGCACACTTATCTCGGACTCAATAAAAGGAAACATGCCATTGTATTTATGTAAATGGTTACATATTAAAATATTACAATGCTTCCTATGCAAAGCATAGTTGTAAATGTCTGGTGAAGGTTTCAAAATTCATAATCCTTCTGTTGTTATATGAAACTAGAATTCTGTTTTTCCATACAATGGTTTGATTACTTTTACCAACATTCATAGAGATTGTGCAAGCAAGGGATGACAAGAAAAATATACAACAGTATGGTGTATGCTATAGCTACATGTAGCTAGGTAAAAAAAATAGCAAGACCACACGAATGTAGCTCATGCCCTGTATACAACAACTAGGTAACTACATATCTATCTCCTTAATACACACACATATTCACACATACACGCTCCCGTGGTTCAATGGTTATCGTCCCCACCTTCACCCGGCAAGGCGTAAGTTCAAACCCTGCTCAGGTTTGCTTACCAAAGTAATAGTAAAGAGGTAAGAGAGTCAAAGTTCATAAGGGGTGACTCTTCTCAGTTTTGTTTCAGTCTCAAACTAGCCATATCTGTTTTTAAACATATTAACTGGTACATTTTACTACGTTTTCAGTGAGACTGTTCCATTTGTCCACAATTCTTGAATTGAAAAACTTGTTCCTTTTGGTGGTGGTGTGGCGCAGCTTTAACAGTTTCATGCTATATCCTCTCGTCTCCAGATGCCAGTCTCTAGACGCTAACTTTATGAAATTTCCATCTCAAACCCTCTCAGAATTTTAAGTCTTAATCATGTCGCCTCTAACTCTATGTTCTTCAAGTGTAGTGAGGCCTAGCTGGCTAAAGATTTTTCAGACAGGGGACGGATACTGTCCTTGAGCAAGGGCCATGGGGGATGGGGGGGTGTGAGGTGTGAGTTTTCTTAGCCTGACCCATAGATCCATCTCTATGAGCTATTTCAGGGAGGTTAATGACTGACCCTTAAATGTCTAAATCCAGGTGTACATAAGGTTAACTTCGGGGGAAAAAAAAAGTGTCATTGATAAGTGAGCCAAGCAACATGACGGGGAACCTAATCCTAAGCTTAGGTTAGGTTAAGTTAGCGTAGGTCTGGCCGAGTTAGTTTTGATTAGGCTTATTTAACTGCAGTTCTGGGAAGGTTATGCTAACAAAGCTATTTTTTTCTTATTGATTTTGATGTTTTTTAATTATTCTGACTTTTTCATGGTAATTTTTACCTTCCATTTATTCAGTAAAAAAAAAATAATATATATATATATATATATATATAATATATATACTGTCGACCCTCGATTTAACGGACTAATGCGGAGGGAGCCCTGTCCGTTAGTGTAAAAGTCCGTTGCTTGGTTAAAGGCCATAATATGGCAATCCAGAAAAAAAATCATGGGTGAAACACATAACTTTTGGGCAATAAAATATAAAAACCTTATATAACCGAACCAAACCTAACATAACCTGATTATGTTATCTTAGGTTATGGTTAGGTTATAATTAGATTAGGTTATGTTATGTTTGGTTATATAAGGTTTTCATATTTTATTTCCCAAAAGTTGGGCGTTTCACCCTAGATTTTAACGGAGTATGTTACCGACGCGACCGCCACCTACCGGACTTTCTTTTACACTAACGGACTTTAGTCCGGATCTGGGTTGATTGTCCGCTAGCAGACGAAGTCCGTTAAATCGGGGTCCGTTAAATCGAGGATCGACAGTATATATATATATATATATATATATATATATATATATATATATATATATATATATATATATATATTTATTTATTTATTTATTTTATTTTATTTTTTTTTTTTCGTATTTTTTTCTGTAATTCAGCAGCATAACTGTCTGAGGTGATCTGAACAAGTGGTATTTCTTTACAACTACTGCTACACCTCTCTCTTTTTTCTCTCTTTCCTTACATACTATACATAGTGTACAGTCGGCCCCCCAACTCTATGCGTTTTTGTCGAGCGGCCATGTTGTGATGAAGTGATTCCTAACAAAGCAATTTTTATTCGGTAAAATTTTACAACTTCACCAGAATGGCATGTGCTACGAAAAAGAAATGGCGTCTGCACCTCACACAACCCCTTACTTTTAGTCATAGAAAACATTTGATAGGTCCTAAATTAACATAGGTAAAATTTTACATCTTCACCATAATGGCGTTTGTTTACATCTGCGTCTTGCCTCTATATTAATGTAACCTAACCAAACCTGAACTTATATTGACAAATAGCAGAACCTTGTTCAAACCAAACCAAACTTTATTTTTCGAAGAGGTCTCACAGAAAACGTTGAATATCTCACTAACTAAGAATTTGCGACGGAAATGTAATTAAGAAAGCCTTCTCAAAATGCATCAGGTAATGCTAAAATATAACCCTGATTTTTCTAGAGCGTTATGGTGAAGATGTTAAATAATACCTTAACATAACAAAGAATTTTTTTTTTCTGTAATTCAGCGGCAAAACAGTTTGAGGTGATCTGAACAAGTTTCTGAGGTTGAATTTGCAGTGCATTATAAGGGTAAGGAGATATCGAGTGGTCAAGGAAAAGAATATTTACCTTAAGCTGTTACAAGCAGATTAGAGCTTCAAAAATTGAGCCAAACTTACCCTATGTAGAGTTTGGGTGGGGGTAGAGTTTACCAGCACTCATAAGGAAGTGATGAATTCTTTCTTCCTTAGGGTACGCTCTGCAAAATAAGTACCTTGCCAAGTACTTTGAGTACATGTGCGCCTTATTGCCAGAGCGTATCACCCATGCCCTAACATCACGCCAACAGCCTTCAATGTTGTCTATGTGGAAGCAAGCCTTGCTCACAACATCCTTGCTGCGGTAAACTGTCTCATGATCATACCCTAAATCTCCGAGTTCCGAGTATGCATGCCACTCGTCAGAGTATATAATGGTTCCTGGCAGAACATGGCTCCTTATAATGGGCGTGAGGGTTTGGGCGTTTCTCTTTTCTACCGAGAATAGTAACAGTTTCTTTGTCTCTCTCTCATATATTCCAAACACCCACTTTTCCTCCACTTCCTGCCCTTTTTCGTATTTTGATTGACCAAATTTCGATACGTCTATTTCAATCTCTTTGCCAGGACCACCAACAGTGCACTGATCTCCCAGCCAAAACGCACACACCTCGTAGCAGAAATATGCCCACCTCACACAGGTTTCACTCGAGAAATCAAGCCAAACTTGCGCGTCACGCTGGCTTTTTGCTTTACTTAAAAATAAGGCAATAAATGTTAGTAGTTTATCCAAGGAAATGTGGGCATTACCCAGGAATGTGCCTCTTCTCTCACTAACTGAGAACTTGCACTTAATGCGGCGGCCTCTACTGTTCACGCCAACTTTTGAGCAATAAAAATTATGTGCTGAGGGCTTGTACTTACACGCCCTACCACAGGTAGCACACTTAACAGCTCGTGGAAGTACGCCGTGGCTTTTGAAGTACTCTACAAAACTAGCTTCCTCTTTGTGAAACTTCTTCAGCAAGTCAAAAAAGGTTTCACTGCACCCCTCACACTTCATGGCCCATGCTTGAACTGAGCCACCTGCTCTATTGTCCGGGAAACAGCTGTACTGCCCGGAAAAAACATGGGTAACGACTAACGAGAAGCGTCACACCAACATGGCCAAACCAACCAATGGCGTGTTATTGCCGCCAATCAGCTATTCAATATTTTTACGAAATATTAAATTTTAGTATTTTTTTCTGTAATTCAGCGGCATGACTGTTAGAGGTGATATAAACAAGTATCTGAGGCTGGATGTGCAGTGCATTATAAAGTTAAAGATATATCGAGTGGTTAAAGAACCGAATATTAACACAAAATAAAAATAAAATATATGGATGAAAAACATAAAAATACGAAACGGAAATACATAATATATTTATCATTTTCTCAGTATGAGTCCGAACAACCTACCATTACAACAATGACTTGATCCATGAGTAATACGTCACTCCTCAAAGCGTAATATCTCCAACGTTATTCTTTCTTTACAGTCTTAGCTGGTTTTCTTTGATCCAAATTAATTCAACAGGAAGATTTCATCGATGTTACTCTTACCTTGATGATTGAGCAGAAGAATCACTTGTCACACCATGAAATAGGGATAATAATGAGTCACTTACCCGCGAGCCTCTCTCCAAGGACGGTCGCTTATATACTGTTACACATGTCAATATTGATAACAATGTTCACATTCCTTATCAATACCAAGACTTAGGCATATGATTCATAGAAGTAAAATCCTTTTTTTTTGCTGATATGAAATTATGCCCTACAGAAAGAGCTTGATAACATATAAAATTAGTTTGTTAGAATTTTAACAATAAACTTTTTTCATGAATTAAAATCCCTGAATATCATAAAATAATATTGAAAAGCTCATATTATTTTAATTTTCTATATAATTCTCAAAAAATAGCTTGTTTGAAAATGTTGAAGTGGAATGTATGAGTGAGTTAGATTGGTGTTTTCGGCGGCGAGGGAAGGAGCAAGATAGGGAGGTCGGACGGGAGGAGTTACGTGTGATGCATTAGTATAAGGCTATGTATGAGACCCATATATCATCATCATGAGTGAACAGGAGCCCACAGTGCGCGAGAGGGTAAGAGGAAGATAAAAAGTGGTGTGTGTGCAGATTGGAGGGGAGGAGGAGGTGAGGGAATGTAACAGTGTGGTGGTCATCTTGTGCAGGTGTTTGGATGCACACACACACACACTCCTGCCTGCTGGGGACCGTGTTTTGTTCCCATACAAGTCATTCATTAACCACCTTCAATCTCTCCAGAGCCATGTGTTCGCAGTTTAGTTTGTATCCTACAGCCACAGTAGCCTAGCAGCAGGCAGGACTGTGTCACACCTACGTTATATACAAACCAGTCGGAAAAGATGTCTATTATATTTGTTTATTTTATGTTAAAGCTAAGAAACAAATATGATGTCCCGTGATTATGATATGAAGGCATAAATTATATATTTGTACCTTAAACATTATTTAACCAGAACGATGATTAACTGTCATTTGAAAGCTAACTTTATCAAGTGATCAGTGGGTAAATTTATACTTTATGCCAATATTCCATATCTCTACCCACCCACCCCACCCACCCCCAGCAAGCTTGGGGGAGCCTGGGGAATCGGGGGTTTTGGGGGGGAGGCATATGTGAGTGATATATGGCCTTTGAAAAAAATAGGGGAATTTCTCTAGATTTTGGGAAATTTCCCCAGATTTAACCTAAATTACCCTAACCAATCCTAACCGGGGGGGCTGTGCCCCCCCTGAACTCCCCCTGTGACACTGTTTTAACCTAACCAAACCTAATTTACCCTAATCTATCCTAAAAGGGGGGCACAGTCCCCCCTGGACCCCTCCACAGACATTGTTGTAACCTAACCTAATTTTTGGTTGAATTGCAAATTTACCAAGTAAAATTTCAGAACTCACAATACCTTAACGAGAGCCTGAAGTTCCTGGCTGTGGGTCATCCTCTACTCGAGTGTCATAAAGTTCAGTGTCTTCCACGGGGATAGCACTGAACACCTGTTGGTAGGACGCCGTGTTCCCTCAGAAAGTCGTACAGCAAATCGTTTTTGGAATGGAATTTTGCGATTATTTGCCAATAATCCAATTCACAACCTTGACAAGTAACTTCAACGGTAGCCATGATACAACTGAGGAGAAAAGTGTCTCCTGACCTATGTTTCTAGCTGTGCCACGCCTACTATTACATATAGCAAGCTGTGATTGGCGCAGCTGGTGGTGGCACGTCATTGGACAGAAGAAATATAGACAATATAATAATCCTCTGTAGCAACAGCACCCAATCCCATGCTTGAAACCAAAGCCCGTGCTAAAAACAATTGATAGTGTTTGTTTGTTTATGTTGACTTAGAGAAACAGTCCAAAAATGTACCACATTCACGGACGTATTGCAGTGTTATTATTCATTTCCGACAGGTAGTGTAATCAGTGAAAATGTTGTAAATAGTAAGAACAACAAGCTGAGGGTAGCCATAACCATCTACTGTTTAATGGCATAAAGTATAGTAATACCGATCAGTGATATTGTCATAAGCATCTTAGACTCACCAATAAATCTTAATCACAGGAAGAAAAATCTTTTGAAATACAAAGGACTGACAAGCTTCACACATTCTCTTTGTCCAGTGGGAACATTTAGACATGACATTAGAGTATAGGAGATTTAGTCATGCCTATCGATATATGAGGTAACATAACAAATAAATTTAAAAAACTGCAAACGACCCAAAAGTAAAGTCGTAGGGCCAGATAGCATAAAATCTGATAGGTTAGCAACATATGCATCAAATGTCTCACTAAATGTTACAATATAATCAGACAATTAATAAGAATTGTCAGATGTAAAATAACAAAATATATTAATCACAATAAAGCCTGAGGGTACAGTTGCAGACCTGCATCCAATAACACTTGCTAATGCATCATATATAATGCAATTTTAAAACAAAACAGAAACATAAAACACACAAATATCATATGTGAACTGCAGGTTGGATTCACTGAAAGAAAAGGCATTACTGTATTTTATGGCTTACAAGATGCACGTTTTTCCCCCAAAATACCCTAAAAAATAACTCTTCCAAAACCAATGTCTCAGGAGGTTAGCTTATGTAGATATTCAATTCACCTTCTTATATGATGTAACCTCAGTACTTACCTGTTACAAGTATTTTGAATACCATAACACATTCAAATCAAGTAATATTGTTAACTTGTTTTGAGAAAAAAAATATGTATATGAGCGTATTTACTGATGTCAGTGTGTCTCGTGTGCTAATGTTGATGTATTGTCTGCTGTGTCAAAACATAAAAGAACACTTCAAAGGGACTGACTCTTGGTATTTTCGCTTCATGAAGCCAAACAGGTTAAGTTTACAAACAAGAACTAAAATATCTCCAAAAAAAATGCCCAAGGAATATAAGCAGAAAATAATAGCTTTCCATCAATCATGTACTATTTTTCTTCTTAGAAATGTTTTTTCAAAATTGATGCATCTTCCACAATGCATTGTCTTATAAGGTGTAAAATAACGTACTAATATATGATACATTTTTAATTACTGTGACAATATACTAGGAGAGAGAGAGACTCAATGACATTAGGAACATCCCTTAATATTGTTGTCAGAATGTGGCATGTATTTGTGTGTTTGTTGCAGGTGGTGGAGCTGCTCAACACTGCAGCTTTCCTGCCCTCAGAGAAGGAAAAGATTGCCACCTTGGCCAAAGTGCAAGAGCTCATCATCCACCATGATCCTCAACTCCTTGATTCCTTCTTTGAGGATGTTGCAGCATTCCAGAAAGACAGAAATTCAGACGTGCGAAAATTTGTAGTTGGCTTCATTGAGGAAGCATGGTAAGGAAAGATGAGAAGTTCAGAGGTATTCAAATTTATTTGCTACTTTGGTATTCAGAATTTCATCTTTACTTATCACAGATTATTACACTACACTTAATTTTGTATAGTAGTTAACCAGAGTAATAGATGCATTATGTATTATATCTTAATAGTAGTATTTGTTGCCTGGCACATTTTCCCCCCCCACATTACAATTACAATTAATAGTAGTAGTCTATGGCATATTTCATACCCATGTAAATGCATTTATACGAATATATATGCCTTATTGTGAACAGCAAGAAGGATGTGGGAATGTTGCCTCGACTAGTGCCCAACATGCAGCTGCTGGTGATGGATGATGCAGTTTCCGTGGTGAAGCGGGTGGTGCAGGCAGTGATCCAGCTTCACCGGGCTACCCTGGCCTGGCTGGCTGCTGCACGCACCACCTCGCCAGAAATGGAACAAGTTTGGCACATCATTACCACCATGAAGACCACCATTACCACCATGATCGACCATGACAATGATGGGTGAGTCATTGCTTGGCTGTTCATTTGCTGCAAGCTTTGCATGACTAGTTTTACATGTCAACAGGTTATTAAATTAAATATTGTAAAAATGTTAAAACAAATATCAAATGGTGAGTCATCCACAGTGTATATGAAACCATTTGATGAGTCCATTACTTTTCCCTTCCAGTGTACGAACACAAGCCATCAAGTTCCTGGAGGCGATGGTGTTGCTGCAGACCTACACAGAAGCAGACTCAGTGACTCGAGAAGGGGAGTTCAACCTGGATCATGTGCCACTCACACTTAAGGTGGCAAGACCCAGGAAGCTTGAAGAAGAAGCAAAGTATGTATCATGCACATTTAAAACAAAGTTTCTCTTCTACAAGGAGGGTTAGGTTGATTCAACTGACGAAATTCACAAATTCCTTATAATTAGTGGATTTAATTCAGTGGTCAGTGCGTTCCCCATCTGTACTGTGTTCGTTTTTATATTTTTTACAATTTTATGTCAGTTATAATGCTTTCAAAGATACACAGTTTTTCTTTAGTTATGTAAGGAGATAGTGATTCTTAGAGTGTTACTCACGGATTTTTGACATTCGTAGTTATCTCTGTTATGTAATCCCACTAATGTTTAAGGAGTGACTGTGCTCTACATATATATTGTAATTTTTTTTATTGTAAATCATTTAGTATTGCAGTAACCATCATATTTTTCCTTCCTTCTCCCTTAGAATGGTCCTTGGTAAGCTGCTGGCTTTCCAGGGTTCCATTCACATTAGCTCGGTGAACCTGATGACTTGCATGTCCTCCCTCACCATTGTTGCTCGTGCCCGTCCTCAATTCCTCGGCAAAGTGGTCAATGCCTTGGAAATTTTACATGGTTAGTATTATTATTTATATATTTGAATTTTGCAATATGATGATTGATAATGTTACTCAATTTGTGTGGTTCAAGCAACGTCATGGAGAATGAGAGTTTAGAGCTTACACTTCCAACTCCAGCACTATTATGCTTCTCGAGGATCATGTAAAACAAAACAAAACTTGTAATTAACTAATTATTATGTACTTGGTGAAAGTTACTGTTTCACAATTGCCTGTATGGATTGTTTAACTAGTTTTGTAATGAAACAACTCTTCAGCCAGTCATTAAACTAACTGTGGTTGTTTCCAACAGCCAACCTGCCACCCACACTCACCAAGTCTCAGGTGAACAGTGTAAGGAAACACCTTAAAATCCAGATGCTCAACTTGTTGAAACACCCAGCCTCTTATGATTATCATTACAACATCACCACAGTCCTCACTGACTTGGGCATCTCTTCCTCAGAGGTTTGTATGATGCAGGCATGAAAAGTGAAGAAATTTAACATGAAATATTTTGTTTCTCTTGCTTGCATGCATGTTTTCTTACTTATGTGTTAATTATTTACTTACTTATATCTATACACCAGGTTGATATCTTCCTAAAAGGATGTAGCTTCATTTCTTAGATAAGAAATAAGATAATGTGTAATGAAAATGTAACTGAAGAGAATTCTTAACAAGGGAATGAAATATAGACAATGAAAAAAATTAATGCACTGCTAAGTGAACAGAAGCCTGCTCTTTATTATTCAGTTTGTATTTTTTTGTAAAATATTTCATCTACATTAATATTAGAAACTATCTTGAATAACTTTTTTTTCTTATAGATGAATAAAGCCATGCCGTCAAAGGATTCCATCAAGAGGCGGGTGCGGAGGGACAAGGCGGGAGAAGAACCAGTGGAGTCAGCTCCTAAAAAGCCTCGTATTGAAAAGGAAGAGAAGAAAGGCAAAGTGGTGGAAGAGCCGCCTCCAGTGGTTGTGGAGAAGACCTCAGCGCTTGATATAACTCAGCGATGGCTGGTTGAGAAACTCACACCAGAAAATGTGTCTAATTTGGTTCTGGTCTCTATGGTGAGTAGGAAGTTTTATTAATCACATTATGGGAACCATCACCTCAGTTTTTTGACAATTTGAAGGGGATTACTGTGGTAAAATTCTTGTAGCGCCCACCACAGGGCTAAATAATTGTTAGACAATTCAGTTTAATTTGTTTCCCAAACATTCATCAACTGCCATGTCTTCTCAACTGATTCATTATATTCACTCACCCCTTCCTATACTCCCTTCATCTCTATCCAAATCTTCATTGAAACCTTTGAATCTAGCTTGGGTTGAGTGTAACAGCTCCATCATGGCTCTTCCTATGTTTTGGTCTTCCTAAAACCACCCTTCCCTTAGATAGGACCACCATTTGACAGCTTAGACGCCCTTGTAACCACACAAAGCCTATTTTGAAGAGAGTCCTTCCTTGCTTCCTCCTCTTTTTTACATTTGATCGCCATGTGTGTTTGTGTATTTACCAAGTTATAATTATTGTTTTTCCTTCAGTTCATGTACACTCTTTGCCATTATCACCTCTCAGTCCATTCCAAGTATCTATGCATCTCTAGGAAAAGCTATACTTTTTTTTTTGTCATTGAAGCAAATTCCTTCTTGCAATTTTTTCTTGTGTCCCCTCATATATCTAGCCTCATATATTTTATTAAATACATTTTTTGTGTGTATGTATGTATATGTATATATGAGTGAATTTCATGACAAAACTATGGTCGAGAAAGGGTATTTACAGTTTTTGTTCATTAGGATTTTATGAACAAGTTCTTTGATTTTGTAGGGATTATAGTAGTTAATTGAACATTTGTTATGTTTTTAAAAATAAAGAAAGCTTCATTATTGTGCAGCTTAATCTGCCAGATGATATGCCAGCACTGTTCAGTGCTGGATACAGTCCCATCACAGCAGCTGGCACTCAGACACAAATCCAGCATGTGGCCCGCCTACTGTCCTCTCAACTCACAGCAGGAGGAGTTGGTCCTGGTGTGGAGCAGGTCAAGGATGATGAGGTAAGGATATGTGGATAGATGCCAGTGTGTATGTATGAGTTGACAAAGAATGTAGTGAGAGTTTTAGCATTGGGAGTGAGACAGGTGTGTGTGGTGTAATCATGGTTATTCAGTGGGTACATGGATATGAGAGATGAAACTCAAAATGAGAGATATAGTTGCCAAGTTGAGGTTGGATGTTATGGAACACTCCCTTGTGACAGGTCTGTTTGTAGAGAGAAAGGAGAGGTTACAGAGGGTGGTAGATGCTTTTGATTTAGTATGTAAAAAGAGGAACTTGAATGTAAATGTCAACAAGAAGGGATGAAGGGAGCCAAGAGAAATTGTGTGAGAACTTTGGTATGGGTGCAACAGTGAAGGGAAAAGATTGTGGAGTGGTTGAATGAGTAAGGTTTGGTACACTGAGATGGTTTGGACATGTGATGAGAATTAATGAGAATGAGTTTGTTAAAACACCGTGCATGGTGAAGTTGAAGGATAGAACACAAGAGGCAAGCCACCAGTGAAGTGGAAGGACAGAGTGAATTAAGATTGGAGGGAGAGAGATGACAGGGTTAGTCTTGACCACAGTGAAGGAATGCCACAACAGAGAAAGATGGCCACAGTTTTGCCTTGGCCATCCCCTTCACGAAAGTCCCCAGAAAGAAGCAAGGCATCAGAGATATAGATAGATAGTATAGAACTAATAAGTTAGTACCTTATTGCAATAAAGTTTTTTTTTTTTTTTTTTTTTTTTTTTTTTTTTTTTTTTTTTTTTTTTTTTTTTTTTTTTTTTTCCCCCCCCCATGAAGCATTGTTTCTAACCTGATTACCTCTTCAAAATACAGACAAAGGGTGGCTATGACAGTGACGATGAGAGTAATATCTCCCGTTTGGTGGGAGGCAGAGTACAGGAAGAGTCTATACAGGTGGGTGTTGATTCACAGAACACTGAGCTTGCATGTATTCATCATGTAACTGATAATGTATCATTTTGTGTTGTCTTACTACAGAATCCACAAAGTTAAATCAATTTAGTAAAGATGAAGTAATTTTTAATGGCAATATTATATTGAGGATCATTTTATAAATTTGATAATATATATTGTTTCCAGAGTGGTCCTGTGTTGGTGCCAGCTGGCCTTGCAATGCGTGGGTCAAGGCATAAAGCTAAGACTATGAAACTGGAGGAAGTCACTAAACCAATGAATGCCGCAACAAGCAACAGAATGCAACAACTTCTACTACGGCGTCTATTACAAAACCACAAAACTCCATTGCTGGGATCTGGTGCCAAAGACTGTCTCAGAATACTCACTGTTCTTATGGGCTCAATATCCCCCAACGAGTGTGAAGGTAAGTTGTCTGGCTCATTTCATACTTAGAAATTATTTAAATCTGTCCATGTTTGTAGCTATTTGATGTATGTTCCTTAAAATTTCATCAAGTGGGGGGTCAAGACAAAAAAAAAGTCTACTTGCATTGGACCATTTGCCCTTCAATCCTACCTCTATCTTAGGTATTCTGGCACTGTCCTCACTTATATTATTGTCATTATGACAATAAGAAGTTTAGGAAGGAAATAAAATGTTAAAGAGACTTGAGATCAAAAGGTTGAGGGGCAAAGCAAAGCAAGCAAAGTACTGAATGGAGATGTAGATGTAGAGGAGGTTTTAGAGACAACAAAAGATTAATTGTGAAAGTATAACAAAGGAAGTGGTGAAATTGGGGAAGAAGAAAAGGAATTACATGGTGTACAGATGAGGGAAAGTATAGCAGTAAGGGAAAAAAAGAAAACATCGAAAAGAAATATGCTAGAGTGATCAAGAAATGGAATGAAAATATAATACATATATAGAATGTTAAAGGAGGGTTAAAGAAGTGATAGAAGAGAGTAAAAGGAGAGGAAATGAAGACTTAGAAAGATGAATAAGTGAAAAAGTATGACGAGGATAAAAGGCTGTATTGGAAGGAAGTTAAGATTGAGAGAAAACATATGTGAGCACCAAAGGGAGTGAGGTGAAAGGTATAGATAAAAGTTTGCCAAGAGAGAAAGAAGTAGCGAAAGGAAGATGGATGAAACGTTTACAAAATTTGATGTATGTAAAGAGTGAATGAAATCATGATATAATTGTTCATTTTCAGAACTGGAGCACTTTTTGCTGAATGATATGACCAACAACTGTGACTTGCTTTTCTCGTGGCTGTACTCTGAGTATGCCACCAACCATGACTTCTCCCAGGTGAACCGTTTTCTGGGCACAGCATCCAAGAAGGACAAGGAGAAGCAGTACACGGATATCATGTCTAGCATAGTGATGAAAGCTCTTGCCAAGGAAGCAAGCAAGGAGAGAGATGAGTAAGTTGCATTGAATGACACCAATATAGCTAATATATCCTCATAATTCAATTACATATGAAAATTGTTTATATCTATCTATGTACCTGGCTTATTTTCATTCTAGAATTGGATACATGTGAGTTAGATTATTTTAAAAAGCTTATGTTTGTGTTGGAACAGTATTTTCTTAGTGAGGAAAGACCAAATCCAACATATATATTATTTATTCCTACTGACCTACTTGATACAATATGAATAATTTATTTAAAAATTTGGAGCAATCTACTCATACATCAATTGACTGTTGCAGATTTTTATCTCGACTGTTCCTGGAGTCTCCATACATGCCTGAGGAGCTTATCGCCTCTTTGGCCAGGTATGTCAATATGCAAGGATACAATAATTGCCTTCTTACATTCATCTGGTACTTCTCTCTGTCTCCATGCAAAGACACATATAATAGACACATCCATTCCTATACTGTTTCTACTCTATATCTTACATTTCTACAGTTATTCCATCCATGCCTGCAGCTTTGCCACACTTAAATTTGTCTAATGCTTTCTTTACCTCCTTTCTAAAAATTCCTTTCTGCCCACACACACTTTCCACCTGCTACCATACCCATGCTCAACACTTGCTTCCCTTTGTGTCTTCTCATTCATTATATGTGGAAAGTGACTCTTCCACTCCTCCATCCATCCCCTCCCATACTTTACTCTCACTCTCCATCATGCACTTCATCACCTTACATCCCTTTGTGTGGGTTTCTTGTATCCTCATAACGTCCAACCTTCCTCTCCCAAAGCTTTTAACTTGTTCTCTCCTTTTCCCTAAAGCATTCAGGTCATTTACATTAACTGATCCTACTCTGATACATA
>JAXIVD010002763.1:47500-54354 GCA_036785275.1 Cancer borealis
GTGGTCAGCTTACTAGTTATCCAAATTCTTAGTGTTCCTTAATGTTTTCCTTTAATCTTGTAATCTTTAGTGGACTTTTCAATGCTTTTATCTACTGTGTTGACAGTTTATGATTGTGAGTTTTGGTGTGCAAACAACATCCATGGGAGAAAAAAAATTTCAGTTTTCCGAGCTTTTTGGTTTTCAAGAGTTTGGATAAAAGATTATGTATACCTCTACTACTGTATTTACAATTCAAATATATAAATTAGAAACAAATAGAGCATCATACTCAAGACAATTAAACATTATGGTGATGTTTATAATTTAACGCAAATCAAAATAGTTTTAAATAAGTAAATGAAATAAGAAAATGTCATCAAGTAAGTAAATGAAACAAGAAAAGGTCATCAAGTGCTTTATTTAAGTGTTAGCAAGTATTCATGAACAACTTGTCCAATTCACATACTAGTAGCTGTAGGTAATTGTAATCAGATAACCTCATCATAGGTTACCAAACATCCTGTTTCCTGTGCTTCATTCATAATACTGAGATGCTCAAATACTGCCCACCATAGCCTTAAGTAAAATTTGGGTATGAACCTTTGTAAAACCATCTTTAATGATGCAACAAAGATTCCTATTGTTAAAGCATCTTCTTTAATGATTCATCAAGGATTTCCTTCATATGAGTTTAAAAAGCAAGTCTTCATTGTATTTGTATAATTCATCAGCTTCTTAAGCCTGCTATGTAAACTTATATATTATTTTGGATGCAATTGGTTATTTACTACTCTTGTTTTTAATTGTTTTGTTACAGAGAGCACACATCCCACCAAGTCTTATGGATGTGATTGAAGGGAGAGTATCTGAAGACCATCCTCTTCCAGTTCCTCACCCAAGTGAGGTTCCTCTTCCACCTGGCCCTGAGGTATGTTATTTTGTATTGACTGATTCATTTATTTTCTAAGCATCTTCAAACTAAGGGATGTTCTGCCCCTTAGTGCATCTCTTTACTTTACTCTTATTCTCATTCACTTTCAATTTCCTCTTACACACTCGTTCAGATTCCTTCACCAGTTGACACAATTTTTCCTGTCAATCCGCAATCAATGCAGAATCATCTGCAAACAGTAGTTGATTCAGATTCCATTATCTTTCATCAGCATTCACCATGCTGAGAACTCTACCTAACATTGTTACATTTACCTCCCTTGTATTAGAATTGTTTTGTTACTACCCGTCAGGTCACCCACGTGTCTTGGAATTTTGAGTTTTTTGAAGGGGTAGAGATGATGGTTCGGAGATATTGTTGAAACACAGACGGCTGATATAGATGATGTATATATTGAAAATACGATTTGATGTAGATACAGAACAATGACTATCCCTTAGCCTGCCTTGAGAGAGATGAGAGCGTCTTGTCGATGTGAAGGTAGCGAGTGAAGAGATGAGCGACTTGTCAGAGTGGTTGCCGGGCTTAGAATGATGATGAGAGTCTGAGGCCGAAGGGGGGTAGAGCCCAGGTCGCGCGGTCAGGAAAGGTCGACTCCAGGTGGAATACGCGACCGTGATTGGCCGGAATGACCTGGGAAGTGACGTCACGGTCACAGCGTTTTCTGATTGGAAGCGGCACGACATCCTCTGACCTGACGCCTATGGTTGGACTCATGGGAATACCTTTTCCTAGGAGGGGATGGAAAGTTCCCTTACCCTCTCACACTCTCTCTCTCTTTCTCTTGGCTAGAAACAATATATAATATATGATACACCCTTACCATACCAAATATAAATTTTTAACAACCATGGTGACATTACACATCCCTCACATAGCTCCATTCAAACAGAGAACCACTCACTCACACAGGGAACCAATCACTCACACTATTTCCTACTCCAATGTATGCTCAACTATTCACATAGAAACATTTCACACCACTTTGCAGTCTGCTACTCATCTTATTCAATCTTAGGAGATTTCACAAGTCTTTCCTATCATTTCTATCATAATACTGTCACATACATTTTCCAAGTTCATAAATGCTCAGAACATTTATTTTCCTTTCGCCAGATATTTTTCACATACCGTATTTTACAGCTTACAAGACACTTTTTTTTCCTAAAAAATACCATGTAAAATACTTGTGCGTCTCCCAAGACGAATGTTGTTGTATTGGCTCGCCCGATAGGGACGTGGATTTGTATGATGTCATTACATTATGAGGTTAACTTAAGTAACTATTCAATTCAGCCTTTTATATGATATAACCTCAGTACTTACTTGTTACAAGTATTTCCAATACCATAAACCTTCCTGGAGCCAAGCGAGAGCCATTCCGCTCGAGTGATGAATGTAAACAAACTCTTATGTCGGGGACTGTTGTGGTACCACAGCCTACCCCAACCACAACAACAACTGTTTCAGAGTGTGTGTGTTTACCAACGGTAGTTCTAATTACCTAGTTGTACATTTGTGGTGAGTGCTCCAGCAAACTTGTGGTGAGTGCTGAGACAATAGATAGTTTAAAAAAAGGTTACATAAATTCATGGATATGGTGAAGCTGTTTTTGTGTGAGAATGCCTTTTTTTTTTCTTTCCCTCAAAATTTTTCTCCAATATTAGGGTGCGTCTTCCAAGATGCAGCGTCTTGTAAGCCATAAAATACGGTACCTGTCTCACAGCAAGCCCCTTCCTCCTATAAAGCCACCCTGTTCCTTGCAAATAAAACCTTATGATCCTCTCTATTAGTCTCCTACCATACAATTTACGTACTACTTTCAGCAAACATGTACATTCACAGCTATCACCGTTTCCTTTCTACAAGGGAATAACACATGCACTTGTCCAATCAATTGGTACCATGCTGGTCATAAAACACACATTCAGGAATCTAACCACTCAATCACACTTGCACCTCCACTTTTCAAATGTTCTACACCACACTCATCCAAACCTGCACCTTTCCCTACTTTCATCTCCTTTACTGTTCCTTGAACCTCCTCTTTCTTGATCTGTAATGTTAATAGTATTTATCCCTGAACTGTATAACTGCTATCTACACTTTTAGGGTAAATAACTGAATCTTAGAGACCAGTATATGTACTATAATGAATGAACAAATTTTGTTCTAATTTTGAGCTGATCATGCATTTTTCTTTGCAGACCTAAATGAATGCAAACAAATATATATGGATTGAGGCTCACCAATGAAAATAAACAAATAAACAAGTGACTTCTTAGATATATTTACTTGGACATGATTACTTGAAAGAACAAAGTTTAGATACCTCACAAGTGTTTTCAGATAAGATGGTATGTCTCTTTTAGGAGAATTCACCATTAAGCTTATAATAAGCATTTAGTGGTAATATTTATGACAAGTGGTTCCTTTTAGTATGAAATCATGTCATGTGGGAGCTGTGGAGAGGTCACTGCTTACTTAGGTTTTACATTTATTTGCTGAAAGACGATTAATAATTTTGATATAAAAGACAATTTCATTTCTTACCCTAAAGTATCTGTCTTTGTCTGCATGCTGTTCTCTGTAGACACTCCCACTAGGAAGTGGTAACATAATTCCATCTAACTTTAAACACATTCAATTCTTACATACGTGTACTAAAAAATAACTTAATGAGAAAATATTCAAAAACCATTTGAAATTCTTTATTAGGTAAAAATTGGTCTCACAGAGCCCTCAAATGTACTTCGTTTAAAAAGACTTCATTTGCCTTATTCAAAACAGACATTTATGTTACATTTTTACATTCAAACCACATCACTAACTTGATATATAACATGAGAATATGATTTGCACAAACAAAACATTTTCTTAATTATTAATTATTTACAAGAGACATCACAGACAGTTAATACCTTGGGGAGTCACTCAACTGTAATCAGTAGCAGTATAAAGATTCAGAATCTTGAGTGTGCATTACTAATACTGTACAGAAGTAGTTTTCTCCCTTAGTACTTTGTTACTGCTGTGGTCGTAAGTGAGGTCCATTCAATATTAACTTATCACTAAACTGCTGCTATGCCTTGGCTGTTACTTCTCCAGACGGTTGAGAGTCATTTGAAATGTCAGCAGTTGTTGCTGCAACCTCATCCTCCTTGTCTTTGTTACCATAAACATTGGGATATTGTGCCATGCACTCAGACATTTGCTTGAATGGTTCTAAACAATCACTGCCTTTTGGCTCATCAGTGGAGTAATGGAAACAGGAGAATGCCTCACGAAATTCCACTCCACAGGGCCCTGTTGCCATGCCTCCCAGGCATGGGCAGGCCCAGTTGATTTCACCATCAGACTGTATAAGGCCGGCTGAAAAAAGTAAAGACATATTAATGGGAGAATCAACTGCCTGCATGTAAAAATATGTATACATTAATAGAATAATCATAATTAAGAAAATATGACTAAAGGGGAAAAAATACCTAGTTGTAATATCAAGAATTGCTAACTAACTAATTACTTGACAAATCCAGGATTTATGAAGAAAATATACAAAAACATAATCTATCATTCCTTTTCATTCTTGAAAATTACGAGATGAATTAAGAAAATGTCAGGTAAGCCTTGAATACACTTTGCACTTTTTCATTGTGTGCTTTTTGAAGAGGGAAACATCTAGAGAAAAACAGAGCAACAGACTGCCTATGAATTTTGTCCCTGAATTTTATTGTGAAATATTGAATACTTACAAAATTATATGTAGCTAACCAACCACCCAACTATTCTGTGTCAGTATCTATTTCTATAACTTCATATTATATTCATGGAAAATAAACAAAGTTAAATACTATAAAGCTATCGATTGCCAAAGACTTTTGGCATCTGTAGGCAAATACAACAGACACAGATATAAGAGTTCTAAGGCAGTTTGCTCCCAGCTCTTGAAAAGAGGGTATCAGCACCGTTTTGTGTCACACATTTCCGTCATTTTTGGCTGGAATTATGGTTCTCCCCATCAAGAGGAAGGCAGCAGTGAGAGTGCACAAAGAAGAGTGAAGAGACAATGTAGCAAGTTGAGAGGAGAATGAGTAAAAGTAAAACCTTTTCAGTACAGTGGTAAATGTTTCCCCCAAACACTTCTCCCATTCCTAAGAGAACAGTGGGGATTGGGAGCATGATTTTAGTGAGAAGAAAAACTAACAATAAGAGCAATCGTACCTCTTCAAAGGTACTTTTTTTTTCTTCAAATATGTGATGAGACACTTTTCCATGCTTCCTTGCCTTACTGTTATCTCTGCCTTTTAGTGTAACATAGACCTTTGATGTCTAGCACTTACTTTATTCCCATTAACTCACTCACACTTTCCATTTAACTACTTTTTTCCCCTTTTTCTTTTACTTTATAAAATGGAATATATTCCTTGACTCCTTGTTCGTATATCATCAGGAAGAAATATTTCCCTTGCACATCCTTTAGGTCCTTAATTTTTGTCCAGTCAGTTTCATTGAAAAACTTTGTTGCAGTATAGTTTGATTTTGCATAATTTCTTGTTCTTTTTATATGATTCCTTCTGTTTGTCTTCCATATCTCCCTTAATCTCAATTTCTACCACATAGTCACTCTTTTTAAATGAGCACTCATAATTTATATATTTTTTCGAGATTTATTCCTTTATTAAATCATCTTAATGGTATCTTATCTATATCTTGTATACTCAATTACCCATTATATCATTGTAGTATTTATTGTTAGTCTTAATTAATTTCCCTATGTATCTTCACCTTCACTTTGAAACGTCTCCCACTACTTCACCTCAATTAAAATCTACCAGGGTTACTCTTTCACTGATTTTAATGATCTTTTTGAAACTCTCTAGGGTATCTAATATTTTTTCTTTGTGTTCTTCTTTAGTCCTAAGTTCAAGTTTTTTGGGGGACATGGGCAACTACTCCTTTTTTTCATGTTTCTCCATATTTTGTCATAATCAATGCACTTATCAATTCCACTTTTTCATACTCTCTACATTTATCACTTTTATCCTCGATGTTATTATCATCACGTCCTTTTTTGCCTTTTGTATCCTTTTTCCATATATTGAAATCATTATTTTTTTCAATGTTTATCTAGGTGTCCTCGGTTGATTTTGTTTCTGCTAGGCATACCATTTGTGTGTTTCTCTTTTAGATAATCTCTAGTTTTCTTGGTATTATTTCATCTATGTGAGTATACATTATTTTTACTTCATCGGGTCCCTTTTGTAAGTTGAATCAAGAGTTGAGTGTATTATAATTTTCTTTTAGTAAAACCTTTGAATCTGGGTGATTACAATGGTCCTTCTGAAGATTGAATCTTGTTTCCTTCAGTTATCAATTCACAGAATGAACCTTCCATGGTTTTTACCTTCCCCAAATCTTCTCTCCCTCCCCTCTAGACAGGACCACTATTCAACAGAGCTAAGCACTCCATATAACTACAACAAAATCCTGTTTTGAAGAGAGAATCTTAGGGTGGCTGTAGAAAGTGGTTGTATCTCATGTCAAGGTGGTCCTTGATCTTGAGACTTTGGTCTTGTGGTGTAGGTGTGGTAGGTATCCATCTTGTAATGATTTTTTTAGGGCTATGTTCTGTAGGGTGTTGTGATGTGTCTCAGTGACAAAGAGTGGTGGGTGCAAGAGGACAACCTCCAGTGTAAGGGGAGGAAGGATAATGAGAGAATTAGTGTGTGCAAGGAAATAAATGAAGGCTTTTGTTATAGTCATGCCCATAAGAACGCGTTAGACAGATAAAATAAAGGTATATAATTGAACAACACTACAGGTGAGGATAACAGGCTACATACATCTTCTCAAACACCCTTAGCAACTGTTCAAAGATTTTACTGTACTGTACAGTATGTAGTTTGTAAGAAAATCAAAC
>JAXIVD010002764.1:2500-10000 GCA_036785275.1 Cancer borealis
TCTGTTATCAGGCTGTCAATATATCTACCCGTACGAGTGTTGGAGTCGAGGACAACCTTAACGATATGGGCCCACGGATCATCCCTCATGTGCTGTCGGTCTCGCCACAAACTCTGAAAAAATTTACGCTGTTTGGCCTTGACTAAGTACTTAATTGGTGGAAGGCCAAGCTCGACATAGCAGACATCGGAGCAAGTTGACAATCGTACTCCAAGCAGCTGCTTTATACACCCATAGAGCATCGTTGACATCACAGCCGCATCAAACACTCTCCTCTTTACATAAAAGGGAACATCTCTATTCTTCTGAAGGAATGAAACAAATTTTAATACATGGGCAGTTTTACATCTGGCGTGACTAGATACTGCTGACGACACTGATCCATCGCAAGTAAAAATACTGCCAAGATACGTATAGCTATCACACCATTCAACCACCATCTCCCCCACAGTAAATTTTGTACGCTCTTCTGGAGAACAATTCAATGCAAAAAATGTTGTTTTCTTATTATTAACTAGCATTCCGTAGTCTTGACAGTATTTATTCAACAACCGTAATTTATGTTCCATACCCTGTCGTGTGGTTGAGAAAAACACAGTATCATCCATTAACATTAACATGTGTAGCCACGTCAAAAACCCATTCACACCACAATTATTCTTTATCAAGGCAATAAGATCATTCACATATATGATAAACAGTATACACGATGTTGGGGAGCCCTGCCTCACTCCTATTGTAGCAGCCACCACAGCAGTGCCCACTACACTCTGCGTAACAGTGTACATACTTACAAGTATTGCTAACATGACTGCCCCACACCCAATTCTCTTCAGTATCATAAACAACACATCACGGGGCACCCTGTCATAGGCCATTCTAAAATCAACGAACGTAACAAATAATTTTTTTTTTTTTCTCTTAGCCATATCCATTGCCAAACGTAACGTCACAATATGTTCAGTGCATCCTCTACCCTTCTGGCTGCCTGCTTGCTCTCTGAATGGAACAAACCAACTGCTCAACCGCGAGCTTAAGATTAAGTTAAACAATTTAGCTAGTGAGTTTATCACATTAATCCCCCTATAATTACATGCTTCTTTCCTGTCACCCTTCTTATAAATATTAAACATGCGGGCAAGACGCCAGGATGATGGGTAGGTGGCAGATGCAAGAATTACATTGAACAGCGCTGTTAAAGTAAGAATCCACTGAGTAGGTAAACATTTCACAACACCAGGAGAGATACCGTCAGGACCACAGGACTTGTTAGGTTTCATATTGTTCATCTGAGTACTCACTTCATCTACCTGAATCTGCTCATCAAGAATTGGAATAAATACCTCTGTTTGGCACTGATTCTGGTCATGGGCTGTACTGTTTTCTGGATTATAAATTTCACTAAAATAGACCCTAAAATCCTCACTTGATGGTCTAACTTCAGCATTCCCGTTTTCTATATATTCACCTCTCCAATCTATTGCCGCCCAAACTCTCTTATCATCACGGTCGTTTATTAATCTTTCCCACCTTTCCATCCCATCATTATTCTGTAAAGGTATTGCAACACACCTGCTAGAGTTGGCACACTTGTATAAGGAATCAGTTACCTTTTCAATATCAATATCTATGTTGTTAGTCAAGTTTGGAATTTCACATAGAGAAAGCTCATCCTTCAAACACTCAAGGTCTATGTTTTCAAATTTCAGTCTTTTGACATGATCATGTTGATAACAGCACGTCTCTGCGCTGCCTCCCAGCTGGGTCGCTCTCTCTAGCAACAATTTTCTGTTCACCAAGGGGGGTTTGATGCCTATAGCTATGAGAGCATGTTTCGAACACTAGTACCGAACCTTGAGTTCATATCGCCCAGTATTATCGTTTTTAAACCTTCTTCTTCACTCTTCCTAAGCTTTTCCTGGATTAAACTAAAGCTGTATGGGTCGAAGTACTGTGAGTCACTGTGTGGGATATAACAAAAACCAATAATAATGTTACATAAAACAGATAAACGTATCCACACCTGATCCTTCATAGTTGTATCAATTGAGACAATAGAGTCCATTAGGCGTCGTCTGATCAACACAACAGTTCCTCCTCTATTATGACCACAATTATCGCTCTTGTACGATACGTACCCGGGAAGAGACACTTTAGCTTTTGTCTTGACTTCATTAAGCCCTATTACGTCATACCTAAGCAACAATGATTGAACTTTATTATTTTCAAGTTTCGACCTCACTCCATTAACATTCCATGACGCAATAAGTATAGGCTCTTTTATGAGTCCCTTTAAAAAAAAAGGAGCAGGATTCCAACTGTCAATCACAACATTATCTCGGTAAACTTTTCTCTCTCGTGCGTCAAGCCTTACTATACAACCAACATTTTCCGGTCTCGCCTTCTCAGTAGATTCGACCTCTCTCAACCGCTTCCACTCGTTCCTTATGCTCGGATGCACGTCTTTCTTCACATAGATACGACTGTATAATTCACCAGCATCCTTCAATTTACCTGTCTTGATCAGCACCTTGTCCCTCGCTGCTCGGGACGACAGTTTTACCAGCATCGGCCTCTTCCTCCCTCCTCCCCCATCTCGACCTAATCTTGTAATAGATTCAACATGAGGGGCCACATCTATTTGACACAAGACTTTCTGCAATTTGCTTTCTTCAGTAGTCGCTCCTTCCAGACTCTCACCTTCATCCGGGACGCCAAGAACGACGAGTCTTGTTTCTCTTTCTCTTCTATCGACGCTTTCCAAAAAACTCTGTTGTCGAGCAATGATTTCCGCTTGTTGGTCCACCTTTTCTTGCAATTGAAACAACTTCTTGTTAATGGCACTCTCAGGAGATGAAAACTGATTTCTTAATTCACGTAACTCCGTAAAAATATCGTCTACTTTCTACTCCAATGCATGGGTCACTGCTGCTGTGTTGTTGTCTGAAGCTCTAATACTAGCTATCAGCATTTCTTTGTTTACCTTTGCTATCTCTCTCTGCGACATTCCTCTCAGCTCTGTTAGTGGAATTACTTGTCCGTCCATGCTAGCAGTTATATGAAATATCGTAGTCTCCGATGAAAAGGCTCTCGTCTGCTGGGACTCCTACTGCGCATGCGCAGACTCAGGCAGATTGGTGAAGGGGGGTGGTAGACAAGTAACTTCTTTCCTTATCTATTATTCCAAAACCCCTCCTTATAATCAGTATCCACAGCTCAAAACAATGCCTTCAAACCTCCATGGACCGCCTGAGATAGTCGTTGGCTTGCAGAGGTTCCAAGAACACACCAGAAGTGAGAGTTTCAACAGGAGTTCCCACTCCGGTGTTTACACCTCAGCCAGGGCTGCCACACACACACACACACTCACACACAAGGGACCCTCAAACACCACCATCTCCTATAGGCAATGAGTGACCACGGAGCCAAACACAGGAAGCCAAACTACGAACATCCCAGCACCACGCCGCCATAACTCGCCTCAACCCACCCAAGAGAGAACACAGATCAGCCTTTCCGTGAATACTAACACAAGGGGAGCAGTACGGGAATACCAGAAACTTAGCGGAAGGCGAGACAAAGGAGAAACATGACGGAAAGCGATGGTTCTTGGATTCAACGAGAAAGCTACAACGAGATGAATGTAAAAAAGGAATAGAAGAAGTCTTAGTGTAGATGGGTAAGGCTGTGGGTGTGGTGAGGGTAGAAGGGAAGGTGTTAAGGTAAGGAAGGTTCTATCATCAACCTGTGCTTTTAAAGGGCTGGGTACGTTGTGTGTGTGTGTGTGTGTGTGTGTGTGTGTGTGTGTGTGTGTGTGTGTGTGTGTGTGTCTGTGTGTGTGTGTGTGTGTGTGTGTGTGTGTGTGTCTGTGTGTGTGTGTGTGTGTGTGTGTGTGTGTGTGTGTGTGTGTGTGTGTGTGTGTGTGTGTGTGTGGGTGGGTGTGTGTGTGTGTGTGTGTGTCAAGATTACTACTTCTTCAGGTTTGCTTGATTCTTAGCCTCCAACGCCATTAGAGCCTTCTCCTCCTCCTCCTCCTCCTCCTCCTCCTCCTCCTCCTCCTCCTCCTCCTCCTCCTCCTCCTCCTCCTGCTCTTCCTCCTCCTCCTCCTTTTACTTTTCCTTTGTCTCTTCGTCTCCTTGTCTTCGTTCTCCTTCACTTCTTCCTCTAATATTATTTGTCAAGACACATAATTATAATTTAACTTACTACCATTATCTTTTCCCGAGCTTCAATGTGTATTATGGTATTGTAAATATTGTTGTTTGTTTGCCTACAACTGTGATATGTATTTATTTTGAGTGGCTTTAACTAGTCCTTCGCTATGCTATTAATATTTTTTCGGATTCTGTGAAAGCTTCGGTTTATTAGACTTGACTTCATGACTTCTTTATTTTTATCAACTGCAATATATACTATAAATTCTGGCCAAATAAATATTAATCAATCCATCAATCAATGAATCTGTCTCCCTTTCTCTCCAAAGGAAAGGTCACTGTATTGTTATGAAGATTATAATGGCGATGGTGGTGGTGGAGGAGGAGGAGGAAATAGAAGAAGAAGAAGAAGAAGAAGAAGAAGAAGAAGAAAAAGAAGAAGAACAGGAAGAACAAGAAGAACAAGAAGAACAAGAAGAACAAGAAGAAGAAGAAGAAGAAGAAGAAGGAGAAAGACAAAGAAAGTAATGATGGTGGTGGTGAAAATATATTCTCCCCTAATGACTATCTTTTGTACGTTGCTCTTTTTTTTCTAATCTGTTCTAAAAATGAATATACGTTATTAACATTTCTACTATATTAAGATTTGTTCTAAGTTCCAATACACAAGAAAGAGAGTGGAGTTAGTGTTTTAGTGTGCTTTTAACTACCTTCATATTTCACATGTAAAAATGCCTACTTGGTTCATCAACCTTCGAGTTTCAAGAAAATCAGAATCTGATAATGAGTTCCTTGGTGGACTATTACAAGGCGCTTGGCGTGGGCCGCGCGGTGAGCGCCGTGGAGCTGAAGAAGGAGTTCCGACGCCTTGCCCTCATCCACCATCCGGGCAAAAACCCGGGCAAGGAGAAGGAGGCGACGGTAAAGTTCCAGCTCATTCAGGCCGCCGTGGAAACACTCTCCGACCCTATTAAGAAGGCGGAGTACGACCGAGAGGGGTCAAAGAAGCAGGACCAGGAATACGAACCTGAGACAGACGGGGGTTGTGACTCCTTTTTTATCCACACAAGTATTGTTTAGCTTTTCAACATTCTCCACAAACCTAAAATTAAATACACATATAGACTCCATATGTTCAAAAGCCAACCGCACACTGGGGTTCTTGAGGAGAAATCTGCATGGCTGTACACAAGACATAAAACAAATAGCATACAATACACTTGTCAGACCAACACTTGAATACTGTTCCACGGTGTGGGACATTGTTAGGTTAGAACAAATAAACATTAAGGCGGCTAGGTGGTGGTACAGTAGTCTAGCGCTCGGGTATGCGAACCTAGGCTCCCGGGATCGAATCCCCGTTATTCGCTGACCACTTTTCATTCTTTGATATCACCGCCGAGTTGTTGTTGTTGTTGTTGTTGTTTTTACATTAAAAGGTTACTGGCTAAGGGAAAAATAAATGAAGTATAAAAAAAAATCCCGCTTATCGCCAGACCCTGTAAAGAAGACAGTAGGAGAAATATAGAAATGGGAGGGCAGTCCAATTTAGTATGAGAGGTATCTTGACACTCCTCTTTTGAAAGAGTTTAAGCCATAGGCAGCTGGAAATACAGCCAAAGGAAGAGAGTTCCAGAGTTTACCAGTATAAGAGATGAAAAAGTGAAGATACTGGTTAACTCTTGCATTAGGTAGATGGACAGAATAAGGATGAGCAGAAGTAGAAAGTCTTGTGCAGCGAGGCTGCGGGAGGGGGGGGAGACATGCAGTTAGCAAGTTCAGAAGAGCAGTCAGCATGAAAATAACGGTAGAAGATAGATAAAGATGTATTATTGCGGCGGTGACTTAAAGAATCATTGGCCAAACACTACCCAAATTGCTGCCATACTGTCCTTAGACGGGACTTACAATGTGTATATGCATCTGAGGATGTAGTAGCAATTAGCCTGTCTCGTTCTCAACAAATTCAAGAGAGAATGTAAACATTTGAAGCGTCACTATGAAAAATCTGAAAACCTACGCCAAATAACAGGCGAGGTAAGTCCATATGTGCCTCAATAAGCCTACTGGCGATTAATGATATAGAAAGGTACATAACAAACAATTACACCCACACGCCTGGCATCACAACACGCTTGAAACAACAAATACACATGGACCACCTTCACATCCACACACAAACACACACACTTACATTTATGAACAAAATCACATACAGTCACATTCACATTGACCCACATACATATCTACACAACACAGACAATCAACGTACTCGTAACACACACAACTAAACACACCAAACACATCACACTAACACACACGCATACAAACACTCATACTTCCAACGCACTACATGCGACTGGAATAGGCTCCCTCAACACATTCTAGAACCCAAAACAATAGACTAATTTACAAAACAAATTCACACACACCCGTCACCATTCCTCACTGGCGGGCTGGTGCCCGCATTGTAATCCTATGTACTACATCTTACTTTGTATGTCTAAGCATAAGTTTACAATAAACCTTCAAACCAACCAACCCGTCACCACACCACCCTTACACTAACAATTAATATACTTGATTCACTCCCTTCCCCCTAACAGCAAACTCCTCATATATGTGTGATATGCACCGCAGCTGTTGTCCTGCGCAGTATTGATCAGAATCAGAATCAGAATGTAAGCTCTCTCCGAGACCAGCGCGTGACCACCCACCCACACACACACACACACACACACACACACACACACACACACACACACACACAACCACACACACACCCACACACACAAACACACACACACACACACACACACACACACACACACACACACACACACAGACACAGACAGAGACACAGACACACACACACACACACACACACACACACACACACACACACACACACACACACACACACAGACACACACACACACATACACACACACACACACACACACACACACACACACACACACACACACACACACACACACACACACACACAGACACACACACACACATACACACACACACACACACACACACACACACACACACACACACACACACACACACACACACAGACACACACACACACACACACACACACACACACACACACACACACACACACACACACACACACACACACAGACACACACACACACACACACACACACACACACACACACACACACACACACACACACAGTTATCTTTCAATTAACACCCATTAATACATCGACACACCATGTTGACTTTGGTGTTTCGTTGGTAAAAAGTGTTGTTTAAAAGTGGCCTTCATACCGTTATCTATAACTCCTACTTTGTTTATCGATTA
>JAXIVD010002764.1:20000-37500 GCA_036785275.1 Cancer borealis
CGCTCCACATCCCCTATCACACAAATGCCTTCCTCCCTTCCTTAACTCACTCCTCCACCCTCCCCTACATTCTCCACCTTCCCTCATTCCACTCCCTTATCATCTGTACCTCCTCCTCCCTCTCTCACTCCACTCCCCTATATCCTCCACCTTCCCTCATTCTAATCTCTCCATCCTACCTTCCTTACTCCACTTCCTCTAGAGTCCCTCCCCCTTTCTTCCTCCCTCACACCTCTTCCTTTTCAATCCCTAGCCCCTCCTCCCTCCCTCTCATTTCTCCTCCATCAATCACTACCACATCTCTCTCCGTCATCCCACTCGCCAATCCCCCCTCCCCATCCCCAATACCTCTCCCTGTAGTAGTAGTAGTAGTAGTAGTAGTAGTAGTAGTAGTAGTAGTAGTAGTAGTAGTAATAGTAGTAGTAGTAGTAGTAGTAGTAGTAGTATTAGTAGTAGTAGTAGTAGTAGTAGTAATAGTAGTAGTAGTAGTAGTAGTAGTAGGAGTAGTAGTAGTAGTAGTAGTAGTAGTAGTAGTAGTAGTAGTAGTAGTAGTAGTAGTAGTAGTAGTAATAGCATTAGCAAAAGTAGTAATAGTAGAAGTATTAGTAGCAGCAACAACAATGATAGTAGTAATAGTAGTAGAAGTAAAAGAAATAATAATAATAGTAGTTGTTGTTGTTGCTGTAATTGTTGTTGTGATAACATTTTGATTAACTAGGTTATGTTAGGATAGGGTTTAGGTTAAGATAAGATTCGGTAGGACCAGAAATTACAGGATAACCAAATTTCAAAAATGATAAGCGTCTGGCCAGCTGAGAGCAAGTGAAAGTGTCCAAATGAGTTAAGCTGTGTTTACCTGCACTCATTCAGCCATGTATGTATTCTTTCACCTATGTATGTATTCGCTCGCTCATGTAAGTATTCATTCGGCCATATTTGTATTTACTCACTCATGTACGTATTCGCTCGCCATTGTATGTATTCATTCGCCAGTGTATGTATTCGCTCACCCATGTATGTATTTACTAACCCATGCATAAATTCACTTACTCATGTATGTATTCGCTCGCCTATGTATATATTTCCGCACCCATGTATGTATTCGTTCGCCAATGTATGTATTCGCCCGCCCATGTATGTATTTGCTCACACATGTATGAATTACATCACCCATGTATGTATTCGTTCGCCCATGTCTGTATTCACTCATCCATGTATGTATTCGCTCGCCTATGTATTCACTCGCCCATGTATGTTTTCACTCGCCAATGTATGTATTCGCTCGCCAATGTATGTATTCGCTCGCCTATGTATTCACTCGCCCATGTATGTTTTCACTCGCCAATGTATGTATTCGCTCGCCCATGTATGTATTCGCTCGCCTATGTATTCGCTCGCCCATGAATGTATTCGCTCGCCCATATATGTATTCGCTCGCCCATGTATGTATTCGCTCGCCCATGTATGTATTCGCTCGCCCATGTACGTATTCGCTCGCCCGTGTATGCATTCGCTCGCCCATGTATGTATTCGCTCGCCCATGTATGTATTCACTCGCTCATGTATGTATTCGCTCGCCCATGTATGTATTCGCTCGCCCATGTATTTATTCGCTCGCCCATGTATGTATTCGCTCGCCCATGTATGTATTCGCTCGCCCATGTATGTATTCGCTCGCCCATGTATGTATTCGCTCGCCCATGTATGTATTCGCTCGCCCATGTATGTATTCGCTCGCCCATGTATGTATTCGCTCGCCCATGTATGTATTCGCTCGCCCATGTATGTATTCGCTCGTCCATGTATGTATTCGCTCGCCCATGTATGCATTCGCTCGCCCATGCATGTATTCGCTCGCCCATTTATGTATTCACTCGCCCATGTATGTATTCACTCGTCCATGAATGTATTCACTCGCCCATGAATGTATTCACTCACCCATGTATGTATTCACTCGCCCATGTATGTATTCACTCGCCCATGAATGTATTCACTCGCCCATGAATGTATTCACTCACCCATGCTCATGTATGTATTTACTCACTCATTTATGTATTCGTCATCCATGTATGTATTCACACGCCCATGTATATATTCGCTCGCCCATGTATGTATTCGCTCGCCCATGTATGTATTCGCTCGCCCATGTATGTATTCGCTCGCCCATGTATGTATTCGCTCTCCCATGTATGTATTCGCTCTCCCATGTATGTATTCGCTCGCCCATGTATGTATTCGCTCGCCCAAGTATGTATTCGCTCGCCCATGTATGTATTCGCTCGCCCATGTATGTATTTGCTCTCCCATGTATGTATTCGCTCTCCCATGTATGTATTCGCTCGCCCATGTATGTATTCGCTCGTTCATGTATGTATTCGCTCTCCCATGTATGTATTCGCTCTCCCATGTATGTATTCGCTCTCCCATGTATGTAATCGCTCGCCCATGTATGTATTCGCTCGCCCATGTATGTATTCGCTCGCCCATGTATTTATTCGCTCGCACATGTAAGTAATCGCTCGCCCATGTATGTATTATCTAGCACATGTATGTATTCGCTCGCCCATGTATGTATGTAATAGATCGCTCATATATGTGTTCACTCAGCTATGTATGTATTCGCTCGTACATGTGTGTATGTATATATATATATATATATATATATATATATATATATATATATATATATATATATATATATATATATATATATATATATATATATATTCCCTCGCTCATGTATATATTCACTCACCCATGCGCATGTATGTATTCGCTCCCCCATGTATGTATTGCTCGCCCAAGTATGTGTTTGCTTACCCATGTATGTATTCATTCACCCATGTATGTATTCGCTCACCCATGTATGTATTCGCTCACCCATGTATGTATTCACTCACCCATGTATGTATTCGCTCGCCCATGAATGTAATCGCTTGTCCATGTATGTATTCGCTCGCCTATGTATGTATTCGCTCGCCCATGTATGTATTCACTCAACCATGAATGTAAGTATTCACTCGCCCATGTATGTATTCGCTCGCCTATGTATGTATTCACTCAACCTGAATGTAAGTATTCACTCGTTCATGTATGTATTCGCTCGCCCATGTATGTATTCACTCACCCATAAATGTATTCGCTCACCCATGTATGTATTCGCTCACCCATGTATGAATTCGCTTGCAAATGTATGTATTCGCTTTCCCATGTATGTATACGCTCGCTTGTGTATGTATTCGCTCGTTCATATGTATTCGCCTTGCCATGTATGTATTCGCTCGCCTATGTATGTCTTCGCACCCCCATGTATGTATTCGCTCGCCCTTGTATGTATTTACTCACACATTTATGTATTTGCTCGCCCATGTATATATTTGCTCGCCCAAGTATGTATTCACTCGCTTATGTATGTATTCGCTCGAACATGTATGTATTCGCTCGCCCATGTATGTATTCACTCGAACATGTATGTATTCGCTCGCCCATGTGTGTATATATTAGTAAATGTATGTATTCACTCCCCTATGTATGTATGTATTCATTCGCCCATGCATGTATTTTCTCATGCACGTATATATTCGTTCGCGTATGTATGTATTCCCTCACTCATGTATGTATTCGCTAGCTCATGTATGTATTCACTTGCCCATGCATATATTCGCTCGCCCATGTATGTATTTGCTCACCCATGTATGTATTTGCTCCCTCATGTATGTATTCGCACGTCAATGTATGTATTTGCTCACTCATGTTTGTATTAGGTCGGCCATGTATGTATTCTCCCACTCATGTATTAATTCACTCGCCCATGTATGTATTCACTCGCCCATGTATGTATTCACTCGACCATGTATGTATTTGCTCGCCGTTGTATGTATTTGCTCGTCAATGGATGTAATAGCTCGCCCATGTATGTATTTACCCATCCATGTATGTATTCGATCCCCCATGTATATATTTACTCACCCATGTAGGTATTCGCTCGCCCATGTATGTATTTACTCACCCATGTATGTTGTCGCTCGCCCACGTAAGTATATACTCAACCATGTATGTATTCCCTCGCCAATGTATGTATTAACTTATCCATGTATGTGTTCGCTCGCCCATGTATGTATTTACTCGCTCATGTATGTGTTCACTTGCTTATGTATGTACTCACTTGCTCATGTATGTATTCACTCGCCCATGTATGTATTCGCTCACCCACGTATATATTTACTCACCAATGTATATATTCACTCGTTCATGTGTGTGTTGGTTCGCCAATGTATGTATTCGCTTGCACATGTAAGTATTTACTCACCCATGTATGTATTCGCTCGCATATGTAAGTATTTACTCACCCATGTATGTATTCGCTTGCACATGTAAGTATTTACTCACCCATGTATGTATTCGCTTGCACATGTAAGTATTTACTCACCCATGTATGTATTCGCTCCCACATGTAAGTATTTACTCACCCATGTATGTATTCGCTCGCACATGTAAATATTTACTCACCCATGTATGAATTCGCTCGCACATGTAAGTATTTACTCACCCATGTATGTATTCGCTCGCACATGTAAGTATTTACTCATCCATGTATGTATTCGCTCGCACATGTAAGTATTTACTCACCCATGTATGTATTCGCTCGCACATGTAAGTATTTACTCACCCATGTATGTATTCGTTCGCACATGTAAGTATTTACTCACCCATATACGTATTCGCTTGCATATGTAAATATTTACTCACCCATGTATGTATTCGCTTGCATATGTAAGTATTTACTCACCCATGTATGTATTCGCTCGCACATGTAAGTATTTACTCATCCATGTATGTATTCGCTTGCACATGTAAGTATTTACTCACCCATTTATGTATTCGCTTGCATATGTAAGTATTTACTCACCCATGTATGTATTCGCTCGCCCATGTAAGTATTTACTCACCCATGTATGTATTTGCTCGCTCATGTAAGTATTTACTCACCCATGTATGTATTCGCTTGCACATTTAAGTATTTACTCACCCATGTATGTATTCGCTCGCACATGTAAGTATTTACTCACCCATGTATGTATTCGCTTGCACATGTAAGTATTTACTCACCCATGTATGTATTCGCTTGCACATGTGAGTATTTACTCACCCATGTATGTATTTGCTCGCCCATGTAAGTATTTACTCACACATGTATGTATTCGCTTGCACATGTAAGTATTTACTCACCCATGTATGTATTCGCTTGCACATGTAAGTATTTACTCACCCATGTATGTATTCGCTTGCACATGTAAGTATTTACTCACCCATGTATGTATTCGCTCGCACATGTAAGTACTTTCTCACCCATGTATGTATTCGCTTGCACATGTAAGTACTTTCTCACCCATGTATGTATTCGCTTGCAAATGTAAGTATTTAATCACACATGTATTTATTCGCTCGGCCTTGTATGTATTAACTTATCCATGTAGGTGTTCGTTCGCCCATGTATGTATTTACTCGTTATGTATGTGTTCACTTGCTCATGTATGTAATGAATTGTTCATGTATGTATTCACTCGCCCATGTATGTATTCCCTCAGCTATGTATGTATTTGCTCGCCCATGTATGTATATGCTCACCCATTTAAATATTCGCTCGCGTATGTATTCATATGTATGCATATGTATGTATTCTTTCACATATGTATACATTCGCTTACCCATGTATGTATTCACTCGCTTATTTATGTGTTCGCTCGTACATGTATGTATTTACTCACCCATGTATGTATCCGCTTGGAAATGTATGTATTTGCTCGCACATGTGTGTATTTCCTCACCTTTGTATGTATTCACTCATCCATGTATGTATTTACTAAACCATGTATGTATTTGTTCGCTCATTTATTTATTATCTCACCCATGTATGTATTCGCTCGTCCATGTATGTATTTCCTCAACCATGTATGTATTTGCTCGCACATGTGTGTATTTCCTCACCCCTGTATGTATTCGCTCGTCCATGTATGTATTTCCTCAAGCATGTATGTATTTGCTCGCACATGTGTGTATTTTCTCACCCCTGTATTTATTCGCTCGTCCATGTATGTATTTGCTCACCCATGTATGCATTCGCTGGCCCATGTATTTATTCCCTTCACTAGCCTATTTATGTTCTCTCTCGCCCATGTATGTATTCACTCGGCCATGTATGTATTCACTCGCCCATGTATATATTCACTCGCCCATGTATGTATTCACTCGCACATGTATGTATTCACTCACCCATCTATGTCTTCACTCGCACATGTATGTATTCACTCGCCCATGTATGTATTCACTCACCCATGTATGTATTCACTCGCACATGTATGTATTCACTCGCCCATGTATGTATTCACTCGCCCATGTATGTATTCACTCACCCATGTATGTATTCACTCGCACATGTATGTATTCACTCGCCCATGTATGTATTCACTCGCCCATGTATGTATTCGCTTGCCCGTGTATGTATTTGCTCGCCCATGTATGTATTCGCTCCCCCATTTATGTATTCCCTCGCCCATGTATGTATTCGCTCGCCCATGTATGTATTCACTCGCCCATGTATGTATTTACTCGCCCATGTATGTGTTCGCTCACCCATGTATGTATTCGCTCGTCTATGTATGTATTCGCTCGCCTTGTAAGTATTCGTTCCCCCATGTATGTATTCGCTCGGCCATGTATGTATTCACTCGCCCATTTATGTATTCCCTCGCCATTGTATGTATTCGCTCGCCCATGTATGTATTCACTCGCCCATGTATGTATTTACTTGCCCATGTATGTGTTCGCTTACCCATGTATTTATTCGCTCGTCCATGTATGTGTTCGCTCGCCCATGTAAGTATTCGCTCACCCATGTATGTATTCGCTCGGCCATGTATGTATTCACTCGCCCATTTATTTATCCGCCCGCACATGTATGTATTCACTCGCCCATGAATGTATTCGCTCGCCCATGTATGTATTCACTCGCTTATGTATGTATTTGCTCGTTCATGTATGTATTTGCTTGCCCAAGTATGTATTCACTCGCCCATGTATGTATTCACTCGCTTATGTATGTATTTGCTCGTTCATGTATGTATTTGCTTGCCCAAGTATGTATTCACTCGCCCATGTATGTATTCGCTCATCCATGTATGTATTCGTTCGCCCATATATGCATGTATTTGCTCACCATTGAATGTATTCGCTCGCCCGTGTATGTATTCACTCGGCCATGTATGTATTAACTCATTCATGTATGTATTCACTCGCCCATGTATGTATTCACTCACTCATGTATGTATTCACTCGCCCATGTATGTATTCACTCGGCCATGTATGTATTCCCTCGCCTGTGTATGTATTCACTCGCCCATTTATGTATTCGCTCTTCCATGTATGTATTCGCTCGCCCATGTATGTATTCACTCGCCTATGTATGTATTTGCTCACCATTGAATGTATTCGCTCGCCCGTGTATGTATTCTCTCGCTCATGTATGTATTCGCTCTTCCATGTATGTATTCGCTCACTCATGTATGTATTCGCTTGGCCATGCATGTATTCGCTCGGCCATGTATGTATTCGCTCGGCCATGTATGTATTCGCTCACCCATGTATGTATTCGCTCGGCCATGTATGTATTCGCTTGGCCATGTATGTATTCGCTCGGCCATGTATGTATTCGCTCGGCCATGTATGTATTCGCTCGGCCATGTATGTATTCGCTTGGCCATGTATGTATTCGCTCGGCCATGTATGTATTCGCTCGGCCATGTATGTATTCGCTCGGCCATGTATGTATTCACTCGGCCATGTATGTATTCACTCGGCCATGTATGTATTCAATCGCCCATGTATGTATTCACTCGGCCATGTATGTATTCACTCGCCCATGTATGTATTCACTCGGCCATGTATGTATTCACTCGGCCATGTATGTATTCACTCGCCCATGTATGTATTCGCTCGCCCATGTATGTATTCACTCGGCCATGTATGTATTCACTCGCCCATGTATGTATTCACTCGGCCATGTATGTATTCAATCGGCCATGTATGTATTCACTTGGCCATGTATGTATTTACTCGGCCATGTATGTATTCAATCGCCCATGTATGTATTCACTCGGCCATGTATGTATTCACTCGCCCATGTATGTATTCGCTCGGCCATATTTGTATTTCCTCACCCATGTATTTATATGCTTTCCTATGTGTGTATATGCTCACTATGTATGTATTTGCTCGCATATGTATGTATTTGCTCATCCCTGTATTTATTTACTCACCCATGTATGTATTCGCTTTCCCATGTATATATTTACTCGCCCATGTATGTATTCTCTCTACCATGTATGTATTTACTCACCCATGTATATCTTTGCTCGTCCATGTATGTATTCGCTCGCCCATGTATGTATTCCATTTCTATTCCTTCCCTCCTCCCTTCTTCTCCTCGTATCCTTACCCTTCCCCCCTTCCCTACTCTTCCTTCCATTCCCAGCAATTCCCACTCCTGACTCCCCTCCTCACCTCTCCCTATGTAATCCCTACACCTTATTCTCTACCCAATACCCTTTCCATCGTTACCTTTTCCCCACTCCCCACTCCCCCTTCCCTCCCTACGCCTTTCCTCATCACCATTCTCTTTTTCATCCCCACCCCTTCCTCCCTACCCACTCTCCCTTCCCCCTTCCCAAGTTCTCCTTCCAGTGTTACCATTTTCTCCCTCCCCTCTCTACCATCCATCCCTATCCTTTCCTTCCTCCCCCGTCCCCCTTCCATACCTAGCAACTCTTACTTCCATCCACAATCTTCAGGCCCTCCTTACTTCACCTTCCATCACTACCTCTTTTTACCTCCTTAGTTTTCCTCCTCTCAAATTCCTCTTCCCTCTTCCCCCTCCCGCTTTGTATCCTTACCCTTTCCCCTCATCCAATTCACCCTTCCATACAAATCATTTCCCACTCCCCACTTCCCCTAAAACCCCCCCTCCCTCTCTCTCAACTCCCCTTCTTTCCCTAACAATTCCAATCTCAACACTCCCTCTTCAATTATTTCCCATTCCTTCCTCCCTAATCTCTATACCATTCCTTCATGTTCCTTCTTCCCCACTTTCCCTTCTATCCCTCTTCCTTCTTCTTCCTCTTCTTGCCTCCCCTAACCCTTCCAGCTACTATACTCTCCCTTCCAATTCCACACTCACTTTTCTATATCTGCCCAAATTTGCCCCCAGACTCCCCCTCCCTTCCATACCCCTTCCCCCTCCATACTTATCCATTCTCCCTTTCCAGTCCCCTTCCCATCACTTATCCATTCTCTCTTTCCACTCCCCTTCCCATCACTTATCCACTCTCCCTTTCCACTCCCCTTCCCATCACCTATCCATTCTCCCTTACCACTCCCCTTCCCATCACTTATCCATTCTCCCTTACCACTCCCCTTCCCATCACTTATTCATTCTCCCTTACTACTCCCCTTCCCATCACTTATCCATTCTCCCTTTTCACTCCCCTTCCCATCACTTATTCATTCTCCCTTTCCACTCCCCTTCCCATCACTTATTCATTCTCCCTTACCACTCCCCTTCCCATCACTTATCCATTCACCCTTTCCACTCCCCTTCCCATCACTTATCCATTCTCCCTTTCCACTCCCCTTCCCATCACTTATTCATTCTCCCTTACTACTCCCCTTCCCATCACTTATCCATTCTCCCTTTTCACTCCCCTTCCCATCACTTATCCATTCTCCCTTACCGCTCCCCTTCCCATCACTTATCCATTCTCCCTTTTCACTCCCCTTCCCATCACTTATTCATTCTCCCTTTCCACTCCCCTTCCCATCACTTATCCATTCTCCCTTTCCACTCCCCTTCCCATCACTTATCCATTCTCCCTTACCACTCCCCTTCCCATCACTTATCCATTCTCCCTTTTCACTCCCCTTCCCATCACTTATCCATTCTCCCTTACCGCTCCCCTTCCCATCACTTATCCATTCTCCCTTTTCACTCCCCTTCCCATCACTTATTCATTCTCCCTTTCCACTCCCCTTCCCATCACTTATCCATTCTCCCTTTCCACTCCCCTTCCCATCACTTATTCATTCTCCCTTTCCACTCCCCTTCCCATCACTTATCCATTCTCCCTTTCCACTCCCCTTCCCATCACTTATCCATTCTCCCTTTCCACTCCCCTTCCCATCACTTATCCATTCTCCCTTACCGCTCCCCTTCCCATCACTTATCCATTCTCCCTTTCCATTCCCCTTCCCATCACTTATCCATTCTCCCTTTCCACTCCCCTTCCCATCACTTATCCATTCTCCCTTTCCACTCCCCTTCCCATCACTTATCCATTCTCCCTTTCCACTCCCCTTCCCATCACTTATCCATTCTCCCTTACCGCTCCCCTTCCCATCACTTATCCATTCTCCCTTTCCACTCCCCTTCCCATCACTTATCCATTCTCCCTTACCACTCCCCTTCCCATCACTTATCCATTCTCCCTTTCCACTCTACTTCCCATCACTTATCCATTCTCCCTTTCCATTCCCCTTCCCATCACTTATCCATTCTCCCTTACCACTCCCCTTCCCATCACTTATCCATTCTCCCTTTCCATTCGCCTTCCCATCACTTATCCATTCTCCCTTTCCCTTCCCCTTCCCATCACTTATCCATTCTCCCTTTCCACTCCCCTTCCCATCACTTATCCATTCTCCCTTTCCACTCCCCTTCCCATCACTTATCCATTCTCCCTTTCCACTCCCCTTCCCATCACTTATCCATTCTCCCTTTCCACTCCCCTTCCCATCACTTATCCATTCTCCCTTTCCACTCCCCTTCCCATCACTTATCCATTCTCCCTTTCCACTCTCCCTTCAAACCCAAACTATTACTCCCTCGCCACCACCCCTTCCATCTTTACCCATTCCTCCCTCACCACTCCTCCTTCCCTCTTTACCCTTTACCCAAACTCTACTGTTTCTTCCATTCCTAACTCTTCCCCATTCTTCAGTCCCCATTTCTTTCCTACCTCTTCCCCTCTCCCCATTCCCTTTACATCCCTCCCCCTTCCTGCATACCCGATCCCGATACCATCCCTTCTTTTTTTCATCTCCAAAATTCTCCTTCCCCCCTTTTCTTTTTTCCCCCTACCATCCCTACCTTTTTTCTCAATCCAACATCCGCTTCCCCCCTTCCCACCCGCCCATTTCCATCCTTATCCCTTCCGAATGTAATTTCCATAAATATCCCATTACCCTTTAGAGCTCCCTACCTTCCCAATCACCCTTCCATCACTACCCATTCCTTTCTCCTCACTCCCCATACCATCGATACCCCCTTCCCCATCCCAAGTCTTTCTTCCATCCTTAGCACTTCCCGGTCCAAACTCCGCAATACATCCTTAACATCCTTAACATAGGTGAAAAAATATAAACATGTGAATGCATACATACACGTTCGAGTGAATACAAACATGGGCAAGCGAATACATACGTGGGCGAGCGAATACATACATATGTGAAAGAATACATACATATGCGAGCAAATACATACATAGTGAGCATATACACACATGGGAAAGCAAATAAATACATGGGTGAGGAAATGCAAATATGGGCGAGCAAATACATACATGGGCGAGCAAATACAGACATGGAAGAGTGAATACTTTCATGGGCAAGCTAATACATACATGGGCGAGCGAATACATACATGGGTGAAGGAATACATACATGGGCGAGTGAATACATACATGGGCAAGCAAATACATACATGGGGAAGCGAATAAATGCATGCGCGAGTGAATACATTCATGGGTGGGGGAATGCATAAAAGGGTGAGTGTATACATACATGGGTGACCAATACATACATAGACGAGCAACTACATACATAGGCGAGGGAATATAAATATGGGCGAGGAAATACATACATGGGTGAGTGAATACATACATGGGTGAATGAATACATACATGGGTGTGCAAACACATGCATGGGCGAGCGAATACATACATGTGCGAACTAATACATACATGAGAGAGCGTATATATACATGGATAAGCGAATACATACATGAACAAGCCAATACATACATGGGCGAGCAAATACATACATGGGCGAGTCAATACATAAATGGGCGAGCGATTACATACATGGGAGAGCGAAAAAATACATGGGGGAGCGAATAAATACATGGGGGAGCGAATACACACATGGGGGAGCAAATACATACATAACCGAGCGTATACATTCATATGCGAGTGAATACATACATATGAGAGTGAAGACATACATGGGCGAGCGAATACATACATGGGAGAGCGAATACATACATGGGAGAGCGAATACATACATGGGAGAGCGAATACATACATGGGAGAGCGAATACATACATGGGAGAGCGAATACATACATGGGAGAGCGAATACATACATGGGAGAGCGAATACATACATGGGAGAGCGAATACATACATGGGAGAGCGAATACATACATGGGTGAGCGAATACATACATGGGAGAGCGAATACATACATGGGAGAGCGAATACATACATGGGAGAGTGAATACATACATGGGAGAGCGAATTCATACATGGGTGAGCGAATACATACATAACCGAACCTATACATTCATATGCTAGTGAATACATACATGTGCGAGTTAATACATACATGGGCGAATTAATACATACATGTGCGAGTGAATACATACATGTGCGAGTGAATACATACATGGGCGAGTGAATACATACATGGGCGAGTGAATACATACATGGGCGAGTTAATATATACATGTGCGAGTGAATACATACATGAGCGAATGAATACATACATGTGCGAATGAATACATACATGTGCGAGTGAATACATACATGTGCGAATGAATACATACATGTGCGAATGAAGACATACATGTGCGAGTGAATACATACATGTGCGAGTGAATACATACATGTGCGAGTGAATACATACATATGCGAGTGAATACCTACATGTGCGAGTGAATACATACATGTGCAAATGAATACATACATGTTCGAGTGAATACATACATGGGTGAGTAAATAAATACAGGGATGAGCAAATACATACATATGCGAGCAAATACATACATAGTGAGTATATACACACATGAGAAAGCAAATAAATACATGGGTGAGGAAATACAAATATGGGCGAGCGAATACATACATGGGCGAGTGAATACATACATGGCCGAGTGAATACATACATGGGCGAGTGAATACATACATGGGCGAGTGAATACATTCATGGCCGAGTGAATACATACATGGGCGATTGAATACATACATGGCCGAGTGAATATATACATGGCCGAGTGAATACATACATGGCTGAGTGAATACATAGATGGCCGAGTGAATACATACATGAGCGAGTCAATACATACATGGCCGAGTGAATACATACATGGGCGAGCGAATACGTACATGGGCGAGTGAATACATACATGGCCAAGTGAATACATACATGGCCGAGTGAATACATACATGGGCGAGTGAATACATACATGTGCGAGTGAATACATACATGGGCGAGTGAATACATACATGTGCGAATGAAGACATACATGGGCGAGTGAATACATACATGTGCGAGTGAATACATACATGGGCGAGTGAATACATACATGTGCGAGTGAATACATACATGGGCGAGTGAAGACATACATGGGCGAGTGAATACATACATGGGAGAGTGATTACATACATGGGCGAGTGAATACATACATGGGCGAGTGAATACATACATGGGCGAGTGAATACATACATGGGCCAGTGAATACATACATGTGCGAGTGAATACATACATGGGCGACTGAATACATACATGTGCGATTGAATACATACATGGGCGAGTGAATACATACATGTGCGAGTGAATACATACATGGGCGAGTGAATGCATATATGGGCGAGTGAATACATACATGTGCGAGTGAATACGTACATGGGCGAGTGAATACATACATGTGCGAGTGAATACATACATGGGTGAGGGAATACATACATGGGCGAGTGAATACATACATATGCGAGTGAAGACATACATGGGTGAGTGAATACATACATGGGCGAGTGAATCCATACATGGGCGAGTGAATACATACATGGGCGAGTGAATACATACATGGGCGAGTGAATACATACATGTGCGAGTGAATACATACATGGGCAAGTGAATACATACATGGGCGAGTGAATACATACATGGGCGAGTGAATACATACATGGGCGAGTGAATACATACATGGGCGAGTGAATACATACATGGGCGAGTGAATACATACATGGGCGAGTGAATACATACATGGGCGAGTGAATACATACATGGGCGAGAGAATACATACATGTGCGAGTGAATACATACATGGGCGAGTGAATACATACATGGGCGAGTGAATACATACATGGGCGAGTGAATACATACATGTGCGAGAGAACATAAATAGGCTAGTGAAGGGAATAAATACATGGGCCAGCGAATGCATACATGGGTGAGCAAATACATACATGCTTGAGGAAATACATACATGGACGAGCGAATACATACAGGGGTGAGGAAATACACACATGTGCGAGCAAATACATACATGGTTGAGGAAATACATACATGGACGAGCGAATACATACATGGGTGAGGTAATAAATACATGAGCGAACAAATACATACATGGTTGAGTAAATACATACATGGATGAGTGAATACATACAAAGGTGAGGAAATACACACATGTGCGAGCAAATACATACATTTCCAAGCGGATACATACATGGGTGAGCAAATACATACATGTACGAGCGAATACATAAATAAGCGAGTGAATACATACATGGGTAAGCGAATATATACATATGTGAAAGAATACATACATATGCATACATATGAATATATACGCGAGCGAATATTTAAATGGGTGAGCATATACATACATGGGCGAGTGAATACATACATGTGCGAGAGAACATAAATAGGCTAGTGAAGGGAATAAATACATGGGCCAGCGAATGCATACATGGGTGAGCAAATACATACATGCTTGAGGAAATACATACATGGACGAGCGAATACATACAGGGGTGAGGAAATACACACATGTGCGAGCAAATACATACATGGTTGAGGAAATACATACATGGACGAGCGAATACATACATGGGTGAGGTAATAAATACATGAGCGAACAAATACATACATGGTTGAGTAAATACATACATGGATGAGTGAATACATACAAAGGTGAGGAAATACACACATGTGCGAGCAAATACATACATTTCCAAGCGGATACATACATGGGTGAGTAAATACATACATGTACGAGCGAAGACATAAATAAGCGAGTGAATACATACATGGGTAAGCGAATATATACATATGTGAAAGAATACATACATATGCATACATATGAATATATACGCGAGCGAATATTTAAATGGGTGAGCATATACATACATGGGCGAGCAAATACATACATAGTTGAGGGAATACATACATGGGCGAGTGAATACATACATGAACAATTCATTACATACATGAGCAAGTGAACACATACATAACGAGTAAATACATACATGGGCGAACGAACACATACATGGATAAGTTAATACATACAAGGGCGAGCGAATACATACATGGTTGAGTAAATACTTACATGTGCAAGCGAATACATACATGAAACATTTGAAACATTTGAAACATTTTATTATCCCTAGTAAAACAAAACAAAAAACAAGAAGAAATTGTTATATGCAATGAATATAAAAGTAGGGAGCCCATCTAAAGCTTCAGCTTTTTGGGCAGTAGTGGAAACTATGTGCTGGATAAGGTATTGTTATAATATGTATAAGTATACTATTATAATTACCAAGCACAACTATGTATCTAGACTGAACATACAGACAAGAAAATAAGACAAAATATATATAATAATAATAATAATGATGATAATAATAGTAGTAGTAGTAATGATAATAATAATAATAATAATAATAATAATAATAATAATAATAATAAATAATAATAATGATAATGATAATGATAATGATAATAATAATAATTATAATAATAATAATGATAATGATAATGATAATAATAAAAATAATAATAATAATAATAATAATAATAATAATCTTAATATAAGGATAGAATGATAGAATGACACAATAACTCACTAGGGTGAGAACACATAATGACATAGAGATGATAATAATAATAATCTTAATATAAGGAAATGAAGTAATAATGACCTTAATAAATAAAGAAATAAAATATTTGTGATAGAATGACACAATAACTCACTAGGGTGAGAACACATAATGACAGCAAGACAAATAAATGATCAAAGAATAATAAATAAAAAGAAATAACACAGACATACTTGTACATTTAGTAATTGAGGAGTGTATGTTTTTTAAATTGTTTTTTAAAGGAGTGTATAGAAGGTAAGATTTTTATACTGTTAGGGATAGAATTCCAGGTTTTAGGTCCAGAATAAGAAAGTGAATGTTGGAAAAGTGTTAAGTTATGGGCAGGTATACGTAACTTTTTATTGTTACGGGTGAAATACGCATGTTGTGGTTGTAAGTGCATATCTGTATCATTTTTTACCTTTTTATACATGTAAGTACTAATCTGTAGCTTATTAATATCAAAGAGTTTTAATGATTTGGTTTCTTTAAATAGAGGTTATGTGTGAGCAAAATAATCGCTGTTAGTAATTATTCTTATGATTTTCTTTTGGAGTCTGAACAGTGGTAAGACGTGTGTGGGATAGGTGTTGCACCAGATAGGTGTACAATAGTATAGGTGTGGTAAGACATGGGCATTGTATACAACTTTCAAAACATCAATGGGCATTAATTCTTTAATTTGATATAACAGAGATACTATTCTGGATAATTTAAGGGTTTGGTTTGCTATGTGGTGTTTAAAGATCATAGTATCATCATACGTTATGCCCAGTAGTGTATGTTTGTCAGTTCTTGTTATAGTGTTATGAGAAAAATATAAAGATGGAAGCACTGATAGTGGTTTATTAATGAATAACATATAAAAGGTTTTATTTAAATTTACTGTTAACCTATTACTCAGACACCATTTATGAAGGATTTTCATGTCAGTGTTTGCTAAATGTATCATATTAGTCGGATCTTCACCAGTGATATATAAGGTTGAATCATCTGCGAAAAGAATTGTTTTAAAGTTTGCAAATATATTACTTATATCATTTATATATAAAAGAAAAAGAATCGGACCCAGAACACTGCCCTGTGGCACACCATATTGAATGGATAGTGGCGGTGATATAGTGCTTTGAAACTTTGTTGATTGGGACCTGTGAGATAAATAGTCTTGGAACCAGTCATGAATAATGCCTCTAATTCCATAGAAGTATAGTTTTTGTAATAATATGTCGTGCCTAACAGTATCAAAAGCTTTG
>JAXIVD010002764.1:42500-50000 GCA_036785275.1 Cancer borealis
TTGTTCTCAAACATTTCCAATAAGCATTCTAGATTACTGCGATTGTCCGACAAAATTACAATATCATCAGCATATGCAATTATATTCATTCTCAGTGTACCCAATCGGCATCCAACATTCATACTTGAAATGGCTTTAATTACATCATCAACATATAATTTAAAAAGAATCGGAGACAGAATTCCTCCTTGTCGTAGTAGTAGTAGCAGTAGTAGCAGTAGTAGTAGTAGTAGTAGTAGTAGTAGTAGTAGTAATAGTAGCAGTAGTAGCAGTAGCAGTAGTAGTAGTAGTAGTAGTAGTAATAGTAGTAGTAGTAGTAGTAGTAACAACAGTAGTAGCACTAAACCCATTTGTCGTTGTTGTCGTTGTCGTTGTTGTTGTTGTTGTTGTTAGGTTGATGAAGCACTCTGTCTGTATGTGTCCATCATCTCAGGGTACTTTTCCAGGAAGGACATCAGTTGCTTCTCATCAGTAATAGTGTGTTTGATTGTAGAGTTGCATAGTTTGATTGTGATTCTTCCATCTTGAGTGTAGCACTGTTGGAATTTTTGCTTGTGTTCTTTCCTGATGGTGAGTATCTTGTTTAACAGGCCTCTACGTTTGGGTGTTAGACTTTCATTGATGTATAGTTGGGGCCTGAGCTGGATACACGCCCCAACGAGGTCCTGTTTGAGAGACCGATTTACCAGTTTGACAATAATCGGTCTGTCGTGTTGTCTCTTTGGCCCCAGACGGTGCGATACACTGATGTCGGACTCCTTGATGTTGATTTTCAGTTGGTTTTTAATCACTTGGGTCACTAAGTTGGTGGTGTTCTCTTGGGTCGACTCTGGGGGTAATGAAGCACCAGAGAGAATCACCGAATCCCGACGTTCATACTGATCAACATTGTCTAGGTGGAGTTCAAGGTCTTCGACTCGATTTTTCAGTGTTGTTACATCATTTTTTAGGTGGTTTATCTGTTTGTCTTTCTCTGTTAGTTCTTTTTTTAGGTCAGTTAGCTGGTCACTTATTCGAGTCGTTATTATTTCTGTGATAACCTTTACCACGGTCTTATAGTCCTCAGGCAGGGATTCAAATAAAGCGCTTACGTCACTGTCACTGTCACTGGTAGTTGCCTTAGCCTCGTTCCCTTCCTTGGTCGTCGAAGTGTTTCGAATATTCACCATTGTTATAGTTGTGAAAAGTATGTAGTATGTAGTAGTATGTAGCACAGGTAACACTGGCGTTGTGGAAAATATTGTCACACCCGGTGCAGGAAAATTGTTAGTTAAGTATCTTGAGTCACGGTTGGTAGTTTCGGAGCAGGAGAGGGTGTGTGTGGACAGTTAGACCTCCTGAACTGAACTGAACATGGGTGAGAAAGTACTTACATGTGCAAGCGAATACATACATGAGTGAGTAAATACTTACATGTGCGAGCGAATACATACATGGGTGAGTAAATACTTACATGTGCAAGCGAATACATACATGGGTGAGTAAATACATACATGTGCAAGCGAATACATACATGGGTGAGTAAATACTTACATGTGCAAGCGAATACATACATGGGTGAGTAAATACTTACATGGGCGAGCGAATACATACATGGGTGAGTAAATACTTACATGTGCAAGCGAATACATACATGGGTGAGTAAATACTTACATGTGCAAGCGAATGCATACATGGGTGAGTAAATACTTACATGTGCGAGCGAATACATACATGGGTGAGTAAATACTTACATGTGCAAGCGAATTCATACATGGGTAAGTAAATACTTACATGTGCGAGCGAATACATACATGGGTGAGTAAATACTTACATATGCAAGCGAATACATACATGGGTGAGTAAATACTTACATATGCAAGCGAATACATACATGGGTGAGTAAATACTTACATGTGCGAGCGAATACATACATGGGTGAGTAAATACTTACATGTTCGAGCGAATACATACATGGGTGAGTAAATACTTACATGTGCGAGCGAATACATACATGGGTGAGTAAATACTTACATGTGCGAGCGAATATATACATTGGCGAACCAACACACACATGAACGAGTGAATATATACATTGGTGAGTAAATATATACGTGGGTGAGCGAATACATACATGGGCGAGTGAATACATACATGAGCAAGTGAGTACATACATAAGCAAGTGAAAACATACATGAGCGAGTAAATACATACATGGGCGAGCGAACACATACATAGATTAGTTAATACATACATAGGCGAGGGAATACATACATGGTTAAGTAAATACTTACATGGGCGAGCGACAACATACATGGGTGAGTAAATACATACATATGCAAGCGAATACCTACATGGGTGAGTAAATATATACATGGGCGATCGAATACATACATGGATGGGTATATGCATACATGGGCGAGCTATTACATCCATAAACGAGCAAATACATACAACGGCGAGTAAATACATACATGGGCGAGTGAATACATACATGGGCGAGTGAATACATACATGGGCGAGTAAATTAATACATGGGTGAGAGAATACATACATGGCCGACCTAATACAAACATGAGTGAGCAAATACATACATTGGCGTGTGAATACATACATGAGGGAGCAAATACATACATGGGTGAGCAAATACATACATGGGCGAGCGAATATATGCATGGGCAAGCGAATACATACATGAGCTAGCGAATACATACATGAGTGAGGGAATACATACATACGCGAACGAATATATACGTGCATGAGAAAATACATGCATGGGCAAACGAATACATACATAGTGGAGTGAATACATACATTTACTAATATATACACACATGGGCGAGCGAATACATACATGTTCGAGCGAATACATACATGGGCGAGCGAATACATACATGTTCGAGCGAATACACACATAAGCGAGTGAATACATACTTGGGCGAGCAAATATATACATGGGCGAGCAAATACATAAATGTGTGAGTAAATACATACAAGGGCGAGCGAATACATACATGGGAGTGCAAAGACATACATAGGCGAGCGAATACATAAATGGGAAGGCGAATACATATGAACGAGCGAATACATACATAAGCGAGCGTATACATACATGGGAAAGCAAATACATGCATTTGCAAGCGAATTCATACATGGGTGAGCGAATACATACATGGATGAGCGAATACATTCATGGGTGAGAGAATACATACATGGGCGAGCGAATACATACATGGGCGAGTGAATACTTACATTCAGGTTGAGTGAATACATACATAGGCTAGCGAATACATACATGGGCGAGTGAATACTTACATTCATGGTTGAGTGAATACAAACATGGGCGAGCGAATATATACATGGGCGAGCGAATACATACATGGACAAGCGATTACATTCATGGGCGAGCGAATACATACATGGGTGAGTGAATACATACATGGGTGAGCGAATACATACATGGGTGAGCGAATACATACATGGGTGGGTGAATACATACATGGGTAAGCGAACACATACTTGGGCGAGCAATACATACATGGGGGAGTGAATACATACATGCGCATGGGTGAGTGAATATATACATGAGCGAGGGAATATATATATATATATATATATATATATATATATATATATATATATATATATATATATATATATATATATATGTATATATATATATATATATATATATATATATATATATATATATATATATATATATATATATATATATATATATATACATACACACATGTGCGAGCAAATACATACATGGCTGAGTGAATACATATAAGAGCGAGCTAATACATACATACATGGGCGAGCGAATACATACATGTGCGAGCTAATACATACATGGGCGAGCGATTACTTACATGTGCGAGCGAATAAATACATGGGCGAGCGAATACATATATGGGCGAGCGAATACATACATGGGCGAGTGAATACATACATGGGAGAGCGAATACATACATGGGAGAGCGAATACATACATGGGAGAGTAAATACATACATGGGCGAGCGAATACATACATGGGCGAGCGAATACATACATGGGAGAGCGAATACATACATGGGAGAGCGAATACATACATGGGCGAACGAATACATACATGGGCGAGCGAATACATACATCGGCGAGCGAATACATACATGGGCGAGTGAATACATACATGGGCGAGCGAATATATACATGGGCGAGCGAATACATACATGGGCGAGCGAATACAGACATGGGCGAGCGAATATATACATGGGCGTGTGAATACATACATGGATGAGCGAATACATAAATGAGTGAATAAATACATACCTGAGCATGGGTGAGTGAATCCATTTATGGGCGAGTGAATACATTCATGGGCGAGTGAATACATACATGGGCGAGTGAATACATACATATGCGAGCGAATACATACATGGGCGAGCGAATGCATACATGGGCGAGCGAATACATACATGGGCGAGCGAATACATACATGGGCGAGCGAATACATACATGGGCGAGCGAATACATACATTGGCGAGTGAAAACATACATGGGCGAGTGAATACATAGGCGAGCGAATACATACATGGGCGAACGAATACATACATTGGCGAGTGAAAACATACATGAGCGAGTGAATACATAGGCGAGCGAATACATACATGGGCGAACGAATACATACATTGGCGAGTGAAAACATACATGGAAGAGTGAATACATAGGCGAGCGAATACATACATTGGCGAGCGAATACATACATTGGCGAGTGAAAACATACATGGGCGAGTGAATACATAGGCGAGCGAATACATACATGGAAGAGTGAATACAGACATGGGCGAACGAATACATACATGGGTGATGTAATACATACATGTGTGAGCAAATACATACATGGGCGGGCGAATACATACATTGGCGAACGAATACATACATGAGTGCGGGAATATATACATAGGCGAGCGAATACATACATGAGTAAGTGAATTCATGCATGGGTTAGTAAATACATACATGGGTGAGCGAATACATACACTGGCGAATGAATACATACAATGGTGAGCGAATACGTACATGAGTGAGTAAATACAAATATGGCCGAATGAATAGTTACATGAGCGAGCGAATACATACATAGGTGAAAGAATACATACATGGCTGAATGAGTGCAGGTAAACACAGCTTAACTCATTTGCACACTTTCACTTGCTCTCAGCTGGCCAGACGGATATCATTTTTGAAATTTGGTTATCCTGTAATTTCTGGTCCTACCGAATCTTATCTTAACCTAAACCCTATCCTAACATAACCTAGTTAATCAAAATGTTATCACAACAACAATTACAGCAACAACAACAACTAATATTATTATTATTTATTTTACTTCTACTACTATTACTACTACCATTGTTATTGCTGCTACTAATACTTCTACTATTACTACTTTTGCTAATGCTATTACTAGTACTACTACTACTACTACTACTATACTACTACTACTACTATACTACTAGTACTACTACTACTACTACTACTACTACTATTACTATTACTACTACTACTACTACTACTACTACTACTACTACTACTACTACTACTACTACTACTAATATTACTACTACTACTACTACTACTACTACTACTACTACTACTACTACTACTACTACTATTACTACTACTACTACTACTACTACTACTACTACTACTACTACTATTATTACTACTACTACTACTACTACTACTACTACTACTACTACTACTACTACTACTACAGGGAGAGGTATTGGGGATGGGGAGGGGGGATTGGCGAGTGGGATGACGGAGAGAGATGTGGTAGTGATTGATGGAGGAGAAATGAGAGGGAGGGAGGAGGGGCTAGGGATTGAAAAGGAAGAGGTGTGAGGGAGGAAGAAAGGGGGAGGGACTCTAGAGGAAGTGGAGTAAGGAAGGTAGGATGGAGAGATTGGAATGAGGGAAGGTGGAGGATATAGGGGAGTGGAGTGAGAGAGGGAGGAGGAGGTACAGATGATAAGGGAGTGGAATGAGGGAAGGTGGAGAATGTAGGGGAGCGTGGAGGAGTGAGTTAAGGGAGGGAGGAAGGCATTTGTATGATAGGGGATGTGGAGCGGGGAGAGGAGAGACGGGGGGAGAGGGAGGTTGTGCTATCCTGGTCCTTGGCCGGTGCTTGATCACCGCTTTCCTCCTCGTCCTTTGCGCCGGGGGGCCAGAACATGGTTCTCCTCGTTGTCTGTAAGGATGGACACCATGTTCTGCACATCCTGCTCCATCTTGCTGAGGGAAGGCCGATCCTCGGGCCAATCCTCCATGCACGCCTTTGCTAGGGGCATGAGCAGCTCGTTGAGCCGTCGGTGCTTGGTGCACTTACATACGTCTCTCAGCATCACCCCGACACTGTACACGTCGCTGGAGGGTTGCAGAGGCTCGCCTTTCTTCAGCTCCGGAGACCTGTAATCGGAGGGATGCTGGTAGTCGGGGTTGCGAGGCCAGTTAAACAGCTCAAAATAGAACCTGTCGTTGACCTTGGTGGCGAGCCCAAAGTCAATGACGTGCACAGAAGGACTGGAGGGTCGGCCTGTCACCGTGATGTTGTCACACTTGATGTCATTGTGGACAAACCCTTTGGCATGCACCTCAGCCAGGCTCTTGGCCAGGCCCGCCACCACCCGGAGAAACGTGCCCGTAGTGCATCCCTTGATGAGGGTGCGAAGCAGGGACGTGCCGGCGTAGTCCATGACTGCCATAGCCGGCTTGGTGGTGAGCGCGTGCAGACGTGGCGCGCCACCTGCCCCATCCACCTCCAGGGTCACGCGCGCCTCCCACAGGAACATGGTGGGATCCCCGCCAGACTTACTGGCCTTGCGGATGGCGTCACGTCCCTTGAAGGTGACAAGGTCAACGGTGCCAAAAGAGCCTTCCCCGAGGTGTTTTAGGACACGGAGGTCATTCATTTTCTCCTCAGACATCACATTGGTGTGAGTCAACACATACTCTTTGAAATCTGCGAGGAAAGCCTTATCCTCTCTCTCCTCCCTAGTCTCCCTAGTTGTGAGGCTATTGGTCCGTGAAACAGGTCCATGGGAGTGCCGGGTCGTCACCAATTTGTCAATCTGTGAAACAGGTCCATGGGAGTGCCGGATCGTCACCAATTTGTCAGTCTGTGAAACAGGTCCATGGAGTGCCGGGTCGTCACCAATTTGTCAGCCCGTGAAACAGGTCCATGGAGTGCCGGGTCGTCACCAATTTGTCAGTCCGTGAAACAGGTCCATGGGAGTGCCGGGTCGTCACCAATTTGTCAGTCCGTGAAACAAGTCCATGGGAATGCCGGGTCGTTACCAAGTTATCAGTCCGTAAAACAGGTCCATGGGAATGCCGGGTCGTCACCAAGTTATCAGTCTGTGAATGTCCGGTCGTCACCAAATTATCAGTCCGAATCCGAGGCTTCTTATGTTTCTTTTTAGCATGTTTTATCCACCAGCGGCTAGCTAGGCCAACTGGCTTCCGCGAGA